>JAJJWM010000176.1:0-212080 GCA_021655865.1 Fusarium guadeloupense
CTGACATATAGTGTCAGCACTGGTTGATCTTTTGGTCTATTGGACTAGTTTTGCATCTTCCTAAGCTTGTTATACTACTAAAAGTACAATTAATTAATAATTTACTTTCTAATTTAACTTTATTATATAATAAGAAAAGTAAACTATATAATTAAAATATCTACTTATAATTTTAATAATAATCCTAACTATAGAGAATACTAAATATATATTATAAATACTAGCTAATATAAGCTATAAATACCTAACCTATATAAACTTATAGCTTTACTTAGTTATGGCTAATTATATCAAAGCTTAGAAAATACTCCTTTACAAGCTCCCTTTCCTAGTTGTACCAGTGTACTTTTCGTTCTCATATAAGCCTGAATACCCTCGTGACCATTCTCCAACCCTATGCCACTCATCTTCCAACCTCCAACAGGCATTTCAGCAGGCGACTCACCCCACGTGTTAATCCAGGTAATACCTGCGTCAAGCTTCTGCACGACCTCTTGAGCTAATCCAATGTCTGATGCTACGACACCAGCCGCGAGTCCCATGACAGTATCATTTGCCCGACGAATCAGCTCTGGCAACCACTCCTGTCGAGAACGCCCGCGTGTCTTGTACGGCAGAATGCACATAACTGGTCCGAAAATTTCCTCTCTTGCGATGCGCATGTTGTCGGTGCAGTCAGTGAAGACAACAGGGTGTACCCAGAAGCCATCAGAAGTGGGTAGCACCATACCAGTGTCCCGTGAGCCGTCAAACAGCACTCTTGCTCGATCTACGGAGCGGCCGTGTTCGATGTACATCTTGACCTTTTCCTGCTGGGCAGCGCTCACCATAGGGCCAAAGTTGGTGTGCTCCTTCTTGGGCATTCCCATGCGGATCCCCTCACGGCAGCGCTGTGTAATAGCTTCTTCCACCTGACTCAAGAGGATGTCCGGAACGAATACACGAGTTCCGTTAGTACAGACCTGCCCAGTCGAAAAGAAGTTGGCCACCATGGCAGTATCGGCTGCATCCTCAACATCAGCATCGGGTAGAATAACAAGCGGGCTCTTTCCGCCAAGTTCCATGGTGATGCCCTTCATGTCCTTGGCTGCCTGGCTGGCGACTTTGCTACCGGTGCTCACCTGGCCTGTAAAGCTTACTTTAGCGATGCCGCTATGAGCCACAAGCGGAGCCCCGACAGCAGGACCATCTCCATACACGACATTGAAGACGCCGGGGGGTACACCAGCTTCGATATAGACCTCAGCCAGAGTTTGGGCATGTAGGGGGGTGACCTCGCTAGGCTTGTACACCATGCAATTGCCAGCAGCCAGACATGGTGCCGACTTCCAGAGTGCGATCTGGATAGGATAGTTCCAGGCACCGATGCCGGCACAAACCCCAAGAGGTTCGTGGCTGGTGAGAACAAAAGCATCAGGGCGGAGGCGAGTGTTTTGGCCAGGAAAGCTGCCAGCAGCTATATGCGCATAGTATTCAAGGACATCTGCGCCAGTTACGACGTCAACAGTCGAGGTTTCCGAAAACGGCTTGCCGGTATCAAGCGTTTCGGTCAGTGCAAGTTCATCATTGCGCTTGCGGAGGATTGCAGCTGCCTTGAGAAGAATGGCGGCTCGTCGAGGGGCAGGTGTTTGTGACCAGACGGGAAACGCAGCTTGGGCAGTTGCAATTGTCTCTTCCAATTGTTGGGATGTCGTAGTGTAAATGGTGGCAAGCGGCTTTGCATTGCTTGGATCAACCGATACAAAAGTGCTGGAACTTGAAGAAGTTTCCGGCTGGGGCCGACCCGAGTGGAAGGTGTGAATCTCTGAAGTGAAAGTCATTATGGTCCAGTATTGTAGTTGTAAGATTAAGGAGGACGCGACGGGATTGAATAGGGATTGTCCAAGGCAGTACTGAAGACGAAATACTCTTTTACACTGGATGTGGGGTTGGCAATGGCCGCTGGGAGTAAGAAGGTAAGGAGCGTTGGGAAGATAAAGGCTGTTGTTACATGCGTAGGTATGATGCAGGCAAGTGCCGTCGAATGGAAGGGTTGTCAGAGGCTCCACTACCCAGATGCCGTGTACCTTCCTCTTCTAGTAAGATACACTGACGCGCCCAGCCCATACTGTGCGACTAGGTTAAGCAGCAACCCTCCCTCGGTGTTGAACCAACCAAACGACAGCACAGTAAATATACCTTGGTCTGTCTCGACGACGAGCAATTGACTCGGCATCAGCCTGCTTCACCGATATTGGTTCTACTTCCTTGTTGTCTCCCTAGCTAGTCACATGATCCTGCTTGCAGCTCTGGTGGATATGCTCACGTCATTGCCTAGCAGCCAACTGCCCAGCAAGCTTTGAGGAGGAGTACAGTACTCGAACTTTCTTGTTCCCGGCTTTTCCTATCGAGTTTTGTCAACACAGCTTACACAAGCTGGCCCACCACACCATGTATCTATGTATGTAGGCCCAGAATACTACCAAGTAAGATAAAATATATAATTAATCCGGATAAGGCGGATTGTTCACCAAGGCCAAGGAATGGTGGAGGGAAATTACAGAGAGAAAAAAAAAAAAAAAAAAGAGGGCGATGCTCAAGCGGGGCAAGCGGCAACCAAACATCCGGCATTCAAGTCGATCTTAGAGATTGGCTATCGATCTGACGTCTGCGTACCCCAGCCGCGCTTTACCTGATCAGTATGTTAAGCAACACTCCAAACTTGGCGGCCTGCGCGGCACATGGCAAATATGGGGTTTTAAGTGGTGCAAACCGTCGTCCCTGCAGAAATGGCTAACTCGGCGACGGCAACCTGCTCGAGGGCTGAGACACGAAACCAGAACAGGCACCTCATGCACATCAGTAATCCCTTGCTCCGACAGAGTGCACCTCATTGTACATAATGTCGATTCAATATATGAGATATTCCACCACGGAAAACGGCGGCTCTGTGTCATTTGCCATGGCCGGCCGGCTTATTTGTCGACAACATGTGCAGGTTTTGCTTGCCAGGGCCTCAATCCCGTTTTACCGAGCTGGAATAAATATCTCGGGGCCTCATGAAGCCGGGTCCGTTCAGCGGAACCCTTCAGCTCCATCTTTCGCCGCCGAACGGCCCCGCTCAAGACCGAGCCTGGCCGCCGCTTCAACGCGGCTACGGCGGGCGGGGAATTCAGAAAAAGATTGTAGTTCTGGACCATTAGCTTAGAACAAAAAATGATATGATAGATGAAGACGAAATCCGGGGATTGGGATATAGTACAAAACTCTAAACTGTGTGCCAGAACGGTTCGTGCTTACACCTGGCTACGGTAGTCACCCACCAACCACCCGTACACTCACTGACTGCAAGACATGTGCAAATCCCGGATTCCTCTGCGTATCTACTTCGGTAACAACCGTAAGGTTTCTTAGAGTCGGTGAGGAACCTTTTTTTTGGTCACTAATCCCCGTCAATGCCCCGCCCCGGCTACCCGTTAAATGCTCAACCAGCCGCGTCGCCGTCGCTATCGCCGTCGCCGCCCGCTCGTCTTGGTATTTTGCTCCACCCACCTAACACTCATGATTACGTAGCACCAGCCTTGCTTAGGACTGGACTCTCCAGCCAATCAACGTCTAGAGTCCTACTAGGCGAGGTACTTCTGACTGCTTAAAGAGTACATCGGCTCAAGGCTGAGCACCATCATCATGGAGTGTCCGCACTGTATAGTGCTTTCAAAGATAATGCCGCCGTCCGGAACCCCACTTCGAGTTGGCTGTCCGTCTATTTCAAAAAGATCTTGATCGCCTCGTTTTTCGAGTTCAATAGTTCTCATTCTTTAGAAGCTTTTTGTCTCTCATCATCTCTTCAATCTTGCTCTGTTGGCATTCGCTGGTCTGTAAGCTCAATCTTGGCTCTACGGGAACAGCTCTCTCACAGAACAAACTCTCCTTGAACTTATTCCTCCATCTCACTCCCACTTGATCCTCGTCAACATGACAACTCAGACTCTCTCCGCTTCCGCTAGCTCTGCCTACGACTACATTATTGTGGGCGGTGGCACGGCTGGCTGCGTCTTGGCTTCTCGCCTCTCCTCCTACCTTCCTGAGCGCAAGGTCTTGATGATTGAGGCTGGACCTTCAGACTTTGGTCTTAACAATGTTTTGAACCTTCGGGAGTGGCTGTCTCTCCTCGGCGGTGACCTCGACTACGACTATCCCACAACTGAGCAGCCCAACGGTAACAGCCACATTCGACACTCCCGTGCCAAAGTACTGGGTGGTTGCTCATCCCACAACACTCTCATCTCCTTCCGCCCTTTCCGTCATGACATGGAACGCTGGGTCGCCCAGGGCTGCAAAGGATGGGATTTCGACACCGTCATGCGCCATGTTGATAACTTGCGCAATCAGCTGAACCCCGTCCATCCTCGCCACCGAAACCAACTCACCAAAGATTGGGTCAAGGCCTGCTCTGAAGCCATGGGCATCCCGATCATCCACGACTTTAATCATGAAATTTCCGAGAAAGGTCAGCTGACCCAGGGTGCTGGCTTCTTCTCCGTTTCGTACAACCCGGATACCGGTCACCGCAGCAGTGCTTCCGTTGCTTATATCCACCCCATTCTTCGAGGCGACGAACGACGACCTAACTTGACAGTTCTCACTGAAGCTCACGTTTCAAAGCTTATTGTTGAGAACGACGTCGCTACCGGAGTCGCGGTAACCCTTAAATCTGGCGAGAAGCATGTTCTTCACGCCCAGAAGGAGACCATCTTGTCTGCTGGCGCCGTAGACACACCACGTCTCCTTCTGCACTCTGGTATCGGCCCCAAGACACAACTTGAGGAGCTCAAGATTCCCGTCGTTAAGGACATTCCTGGTGTGGGCGAGAACCTCCTGGACCACCCCGAGACCATCATCATGTGGGAGCTCAACAAGCCTGTGCCTGCTAACCAAACCACCATGGACTCTGACGCTGGCATTTTTCTCCGACGCGAGCCCACAAATGCTGCCGGAAACGATGGTGATGCAGCTGATGTTATGATGCACTGCTATCAAATCCCTTTCCATCTCAATACCGAGCGACTGGGATACCCGATCATCAAGGATGGCTACGCCTTTTGCATGACTCCCAACATCCCCCGCCCCCGCTCCCGTGGCCGCATCTACTTGACTTCGGCTGATCCAAGTGTGAAGCCTGCTCTTGATTTCCGTTATTTCACAGACCCTGAGGGCTATGACGCTGCTACCTTGGTTCATGGTATCAAGGCTGCTCGCAAGATTGCCGAGCAAAGCCCTTTCAAGGACTGGCTCAAGGGGGAAGTTGCGCCAGGTCCCAAGGTTCAAACCGATGAGGAAATCAGCGAGTATGCTCGTCGTGTTGCCCATACCGTCTATCACCCTGCTGGCACCACCAAGATGGGCGATGTTGAGCGAGATGAGATGGCTGTCGTCAACCCTGAGCTCAAGGTCCGCGGTATCAACAAGCTCCGTATTGTGGACGCTGGTGTCTTCCCCGAGATGCCTACCATCAACCCCATGGTGACTGTGCTCGCTATTGGCGAGCGGGCTGCCGAGCTGATTGCTGCGGAGGAGGGTTGGAAGCCCAAGCACTCCCGATTGTAAACATTACTTGGGGATCTTGTCATATGCTTGTGCAAGTGACTCATAAGGGCGTGACATTTATGGATATTTGTATGATTAATTGGTTAGCGAATGATTGAATGACTGCAGCGGGTTTCATATAGGTAATTGGAAAAGCTTGAACTTCGTTTCAAAAGTATTATCTCTCGGTAGTCTTGGACCCGATTTCCCGTGCATCTTCCTGTAGCTTGGTTCGTTGTCGGGTTACATTTGCCCGACGCGGCTATTCTCAACAACGCCAAGTTTTGCCGCGGCGGCTCAGAGGTCCATTTTATCAAACAGGCACAGCGGGCCGACACCTTTCCACCACTAGGTTTACAGGAACATCCAACTCGACAAAGGGGCTCATCGTCCCAGTAAGTAGCCAAGAGTAGGTAGCAGGTAAATGCTTGCTATAGCGGACCGAAATCTATGCGATGCTGGGCCTGGGACGTGGGATGATGCAGCGCCAATCGGTGATTCCGAGATCTGTGTGCCTAGAAAGGGACCAGTCGAGGAGTTGTGGCAAGACGCCAAATGATAAATATAATATTGTGTGATATTAGGCAAAGCCGCCCATATTCTTGAGCTCCATGTTGTCACTTGTCGAGGCTCACTCTGTGCATTCGATCTTCTGACCTCCCCTCTTGGCGAGAGCACTTGTAGGTCGGCGGATTATGGGCCGTAGAGCCGTGCATCCATCAGCCGCTCGAAAAGGAAAAGTGTGGGGTGCTGCCGGGGTTTCGGGACGGGGCGATGAGGATGAAGTGGGGGGTTTGGCGGATGACAGGGCCGAAATGTGCTTCGAGATCCATCCAGGCCAGCCGTCGCAGGTCCCTCAGTCTAGGGTCGTCTACTCCTTCATGGAAATATCGACAGAATATCTTCCGGGGCGGCAGATGAGATGGTCTTATCAGAGCCCCGGTCCGGCCAGCCGCCTGCTAAAGTAGGTCTCGATCGGCTGGCAGACGTTTCAAGTGTGCTTTATAGAGGAACCACTGCAAGCTGGACAGGAACAATTGTTCACTTTGTCCCTGACTTTGCAATTCGATGCACAAATTGATTTCGTACACTGTTGCACACATATGGCTACGATAAACCAGATCGCATCAGTGTTTTATTTTCTTGTTGAACCATTGACGAGGCATAAGCGGAACTGATCGAGCAGTAAACAACAGTCAGCGTCTGCACCTCAAAACCCAATACATCTGAAAAAGAAAGCATGGCTACACCTTCGGTCGATATACCGCCAACGCGTGATGAAGAGGTTGCGGTTACTGCGCCCATGCTGGACCATGCTCAAGGATTGGCATCTGCGATTGGGGTAGCGGCAGCGGCGGCCGTAGCAGGACAGCAAGTACTAGGAGACAGTCTTACACATGGGATCGGAGCAGTCGCGTGCGGTGGATACATTGCGCAAGGAGAAGATGAAGTTGGTGAGATAAAGCAAATGAATTCACGCGAAGCAAAACAACAGAAGAGCTTAAGGGAAGCCCAAGAACAATGGGATGCTGCAACGGCAGCAGCGGCAGCGGCAGGAAGGACCGAGGGAGTTACAGCCGCAGATGGAGGAGGAGGAGGGAGGGACGGAGGAGGGCCTGAAGGGGTGCACCTGCCGACTAGAAAAGGCGCTGATGCGGCAGGTCAACAGGTTAGAAATGCGCTTTCCCGCTCCCGCCTTGTTCGCTCAAACCCCTCCAGCTCAGGCGCATCCCCATCCCCAGCTCAATCCCCATCGTACTACAACAACAATCTCACACAGAGTGGTCGCATCACAAAATCCCGACATCGTACCTCTCTCTCTGCGCCTGTAGCTGCGTCGCTTATTAGCGCTGCTGCCACAGAGACTGCCAGATTATCCTACGAAGCCAAGATCACTGCGGCGTTGGCTGCCGCTCCGGCCGCGACAATGGCGGGGAGCCAGTCAAGCACAACGACGACGACTGTGCCCTCGTTAAAGTCCAACTCAAAAGGCCTGTCACCATTGCCGCCAAAATCCCAGACGAATGGATCTACACCAACTGTCAGTACGTCTTCCATGGACAAAGATCCTCCGGTGCTTTCATTTTGGGGTCCCGAACCGATTGCGCTGCCTTCGCGCTTTGCTCGCATCAAGCGCAACCTCATCCGCGGCCACGAAGCTGAACTTCAAGCCAGTTGGGCCCGTCTCATCACGGCGCTTCGGAAAGAGGTTAGTCATATTGAGGATCTTGGTGCTCACTTAATCCCTTCAATCGAGTTTGGCGATCTAGATAATTCCATTCAAACTGCCCGCTTTGGACATGATTTGAGGCGCTATGGTGTGGGAGTTATCCGCAAGGTTGTTCCAAGGGCAGATACTGATACTGCCGTACGTGAAACGGTCGACTATCTTGACAGCAAGCGTCATATCAAGGCAACTCAACTCGACCCGACTTGTTTCGACTTTTTTTGGACTCCGGCTCAGGTCCGCTCGAGAGCACATCCTAATGTTCTGAGCGCCCAGCGGTTCATGATGAGTTTGTGGGAGACCAGCCCGGATGATCAGCTCGTCACACGACTTCCTATTACTTACGTCGATCGTATACGTGTACACGGGAATGGAGAGAGCCAGCCTGACAGCCTGAACGTACCACCCCTCGAACCTCCACAATCTGCCGACGACTGGATCCAAGCTTTGCAATCATCTGCAGGAATAACCGCTCAGGTTGATAATGGTTCTCTGGAGCGCTGGGAGCCGGATGGTTATCAGCACGCAGGAACTTACAACCATATCTTTCATGGCCACTGGGAAGACTACGATCCATGGAAATGCACCAGCCGCACATCTGTGACAACTGACCTTTACAATGGCTATGGCGCATGCACCATTTTCCGCATGTTCCAGGGTATTTTGGCGCTCTCTACTGTTGAGCCTGGCATGGTCCGTTTACTCCCTTCGCCAAAGCTTGCCACAGCCTACTATCTGCTCCGACCGTTCTTCACAACCAAGAATCCTCCTCCAGAAAACCGCAGCGGACCTGAATGGGACGCATATCTTGCTCCTGATAACTGGGAGCTACAAAAGGAACCTGATTCCATTATTCATGGAGCTGTTCCTGGACATGCACAGAGGATCACTGAAACCTGGCACCCTCACCTGCAATTGAGAGATAGCATGATTACGTTGCCAACACTACAACCCGGTGACTATATACTTTGGCACCCCGACCTTCCATACCATCTTTCCAGCAACAATTACGGCCTCAAAACGCCCAGCGGTAGCAACAGCGAAGTTAGCATGCTCGTATATATTCCAGCAGCTCCACTTACCCAGACAAATGCACTCTACCTCGCACGCCAGAGAAAGGCATTCCAAAGGGGCCACCCTGGTCCGGACTTCGACTCTACGGGTAGAGGAATAATTGAAGAGGATGCCGAGACACGACCTGGCGAGAAGGAAATCGCCGAGGTTGGAGGTCCCGCTTCACTGCAGGCCATGGGCCTTGCCCCATGGGAGGTCGCCGGTACTCGTTCTGGAACACCACCCTGCGACAGGTCTAAAACCGAGCGTGAAGAGGATGTTGAGATGGACGGTGATGGAGATACCAGAAGCCTCACAAGCTCATCATCCATTTCTCGAGCTGAGGCAGAGGTGGTACGCTTAGCCAACATCATCTTGTTCCCTGATAGATCCATGCTGGGGTACTCAGTATGAGTTCTACATACATCCTTTTGTTGGCCGTTTACTTTGCTTGGGCTTCTTTTCTTTATCCTCGCCATAGCATATCGTTCGGCGGGCAATACTTCGGATATGACTTACAGCATCTGCATGGGGTTTTGATAGGATGCATCATCAAGGAGTCATGGAGTTCACACACGAATTGATGTTAGACAGAAATCATTATCATTTCGTTACATAAATCAATGCATGTTCTCTGACTACAAAATTCCAAATCTAAAACCCTCAGTTTCCAAGCGCCAAACACCAGAAGAGTGATCACCGTCCTATGTCGCACACAATTTTTACCCAGTCATTTTGTCTAACACTTCTTCGATGCTAGAGGCTAACAAGGAAGCTTGGTCATGCGATATGTGCTGCTGCGAGCCAAAAACGCCAATACCAAGTTGGCCATCTTTAACTGAGGCCTCAATGTCAATAGCCATCTGTAGCGACCAAATGTCAGCGATTTTCGCCTGCATGGAAAGACATAGTGACTCACCTGAATATCTTTTCCAATCACGTTCTCTTGAGAAGCCGTCTTGGGGAGACTTGATGCTTGGCCATCACCAATGCTATCATAAACCTCTTCGGATAACACTTGGATCATATCTCCAGCCCCATCCTTATCATTTGGAAGACTCAAAAAGTTTACGAAGGATGTTATTTGGACATTCGTCCATTGACTGATCTCCCAAAGGCCAACATCTGATCGCCCATCGGATGTGATTTGATGTATGTCTCTTTGAATGGCTTCCGCAACGACAATCAAAGGCCGATTGGCTGGTGAGTCGACTCTCAAAGGAACGAGGTTCAAAGTTGGATAGGTTTGAGCAAGATTGAGGTTGGCAGCTCGATTGGCAAGATACACACCAAATACAACTGACCCGGTTTCCAGTACATTGTTTTGTATGGCAAGAACTCTGGCGTATGCAGCAAGAAACATGGATTGTAGAGAAAGACCAGACTGAGTGGCAAGTTGTTGGATTCGGCTGACGTCTGGGATCGCCGACTTGTCGAAGTACGATACTCGTTGCTTGACGTCAACTCTTCTGGACTCGGTATTCATGGTACCAGAAGGTGAGCCATGTAGATATGTGGTCCAAAACTCACGCCTGGCATCACGAGCGGCGTCTACAGCATGACGAGTCGCAAACTCTTTCCATTGCGAAAGGCCATTGTCTTCAACGATAGATGCACCGTTCAATAATTCGGAGAGTCGCTGCAAGAGTGCTGGAAGACTGACTCCATCGTACAGCGCGTGGTGAATCCGTAGCCGCAAGAGCCATGTGCGGTCGTCCTGCTGTCCAATGCGCGCCGTGACCAACGGCCGAGTCCAGTTAGTTGGTTCATCTTTTGAGTGCAGTCCGAGAAGAGGAACCTTGTGATGATTGAGGATGACCTGAACAAATGGAATGGCCGGTGATTTGGTGGCAATGAAGCAAGTTCGTAAGAGGGGCGATTCAGACACAAGCTTGTCCCACGCTTCCTGGATGTCTCTTAAACCAGACGAAGTCTTGATTCGGCATGGAAACTCAGGAAAGAATACAGAACCCTCTGCTTTCTGCCATGCACTTAACATGTAAACTTGCATTGGAAGCGCAGGAAGTACTTCTGCGTGATCCTTTGCAATACCATTGGTGCTGAGAAGCTCATCCACGTTGATATCTTGAGATGGCACCCATTCAATGACAGACTTCGAGTCTTTTGAGGAGTTGGCCGGCTTGTCTGTTGCTTGGCGAGCCATTTCCGAAATACTGGAGGCTTTGACGAGATCTTGAGGTCGAAGATCAACACCCGTCTTTCGTAGAAGGGACGAAACCTTGATCGCGCTGATTGAATCGAGCCCAAGGTGGTAAAGGCTGTCCGACATATTGATCGAGGTAATTGGAACATTGGAAACTTGATGAAGGACATCACGGATCGTCGCTTCAGTTTCGTTCCATTGTATGACCTCATCTTGCAAGAGGCTGTCCGAAGAGACAGAATCAGAAGCATCACCATCGTCCAGCATGACCGTGGGCATTTGACAAATAGAAACGCCTGATGCTTCAAAGGACAAGATATCGAACGTACCTGGCCTTGTAAGGAACTTTGCAACAGAATCCAACGTGTCTAAGATATCATCAGGGCCGCCTTCCCAGCTGTACTGGGGCTGGTAAGCGAGTCTCCAAACCAGAGTATCAGATATGGCTTCAGCTTCAACGCAGATGGGATACTCGGTGGCCGATGACCCTTCAATCGAGGTCAATAACGAGTGATTTGATGAGTTATTGGAAGTCGGTGATCTCTGAAGTATGAACAAGGTGTTGAACAAGCCTTGGCTGCCGGTCCTCGAGGCCATTTGGGCTTTCCGGAGCGGATAGTGTTGGTGGTCTCGAATGTCGTTCATGTTGCCCTCGAGATATTGAAGAAATTCGGAAGATGAACCATGTAGGATACACCGCAGGGCAACTGTATTCATTGTCGGAAACACGAGACTGTCAGCTCCGTCAAAATCTCTTCCTGACAGAACGGTGCCAAAGGTTACGTCAAGACTTCTTGTTTGGCGAGCCAACGTGATGGCCCAACAAGCCTGACAGAACACCTGCAGACTGATGGAAAGCCTTCTACAAACTGATTCAATATCCAAGAGTCTGGTCTTGGATACAGCCTCAAATCGTTGAAGCATGTTTGCGCTTGCAGGAAGCTTTGTTTCCTTGACAGGGATCATCGTAGCCGAGGCGTCCTCCAAATACTGCTCCCAGAATATTTGAGCTTCACGGTTTCCAGATTCCAATACTCTGGTAAGGAAAGGCTCCACAGGAGGCTGGGTAATGGACGTTCCTTCGTAGAGGGTCTGGAGGTGTTGAAAAAGCAGACGCAAAGACCAACCATCATAAAGAGCGTGGGCCATTGAAAGAATCACGTATGTTTGAGAGCCCATTTTCGCCAATCTCAGTTGGAACAAATGTCTTTCACCATTTCCGACCTGGGCCAATGTTCTTGCAGACGCGGTGATTCGATGTATATCGTTGAGATCCTCAATTGTCATGACCTCTATATCCATATCCAGTGGCTTGGACACAACTTGACAGTATGTCATCGCGAGATCATCCTTGTCGACCTCGATGAATCCTGTCCTCAACACTGGAGTGCACGCCACAAGTCCTTTCCATGCCTCGATGAGCTTGGCAGTATCTGTGTTCACTGACACTTGAAGAATATCGTGGTTGAAGTAGGATTCAAAGCCAGACTGAATCATGCCAGCAATCATTGACTCTTGAAGATGAGTAGGTGGAAGAACGGACTCAACATTTTCCATTTTCATACTCGAAGCCATAAGATATTCACGCAGCTTGTCTTTGACAATTTGTAGAGAGTTGCTCTGCATAGAGCCTGGCGACTTGGGTACATTGCCATCTAGCTCAGTAACCATATTTGCAATTGTCTGATGACGCATGATTTGCGAGGGAGACAGGCCGATGTTGCATTTCTTGAGCTTAGCTGAGAGCTTGATTACATCTATGCTGTCAAGGCCAAGTTCCAGTATGGAGATCGTTTCAGTGATGTCGTCAGAAGTGACATTCGCCAGCAGGGCAATTTCTTCCTGGACCGTTCGGGCCAACTGGCTCCATTCAAAGCTGCTTTGGTGCGTATTTCCTACGCCAGGTCCTTCGGGGGTGACACCGATATTCGTTTGCCTGGCTTCGGGAGCAGGCACTTCACTCTCTGGTGAGTGGGCTGCCAGACCTGCACATCGTTCAACCTCATCGAGTATGCCCTCCAGGGTCGATGAAGATGCTACTTGTCCTTGCGCTACAAGAACAAGCCGAAGCTTGTCTGTCTGAGTATAGATAGCCTCAAAAGCAAGTGGGTAGTCGGGGTCAGCGTGACTATCCGCAACGTCGAATGGCGGGTTTTCAAATTGAGAATCCGCCTCAATTTGATAAGTGAAGAGGTTGTCAAACAAGGCCTTTCCATTAGAGCACCATTTCTGAATGTCTTTCAAGGGAACGTGCTGGAACTCGAGGACTGACGCGTTAAACTCGTGGCAACGCCGGACAAGGGACGCCCAATTCTCGTGCTGGAAAGAATTGCAATGGAATGGTACCGTGTTGAAGAGTGGGCCAACTGTATGCTCGACTCCAGGAAGATCTATAGCCCTTCCAGATACAACTACACCCATGGTGGGCTGGCTTGGGGCCAATGTTCGTAGTACAGAGGTCCATAGTGCCATGACGACGGCTTGCAACGTAACATTCTGGGAAGAACGGATCATTTCCAGGTTCGCGACAGGTATCTCGCGCATAGCAGTGGCAACCGGTTGAGATGAGCCATCGCCAAGTTGAACAATTGGGGCGGGGGACCATCCTTTCAGATGTTCTTCCCAAAACTGTTTGGACGCATTGTACTTGGCCAAAGGACCATGGCTGAGAGCTTCGAGGAATGATGGGCCACGGGATACTTCAATGCCTGTATAGTTCGCAGTAACCCGATGCATCATAAGATCGAAGCTGTTTCCGTCGTAAAGTGCGTGGAAAATATGGACAACAAGTAATCTGGACGACGGTGTCTCGACATACGCCAGCAACAGAGGTTGCGCGATGATGGCTTGATTTCGCTGTATCCAAGCCTTCTTTTGCCCTGCAAGATATTCATCCGCCTCTGCATCATTTCCAAGAGTCTTTTCGCTCCAGGGCAAAGGTACAGTTCGCAAGGCAACTTGTAAGAATCCATCAATAGTGGGTATAAAGACACTCCTCAGGATGCTTTCTGATAGCACCAAATCACTCCAGGCTTGACGCAGTTTGTCCACTGAAGTAATTTGTTGAACCCTCAACTCAAAAGTGTTGAAGTAGGCGCCTGGCTCTTCACTAGTCATGGATCGGGAAATGATACCTTGCTGTAACGGCGAGCAAGGGGCGATATAGTCGATGTCGGATGGTCTAGCGTTGAGACTGCGGCAGACCATGCCACGGTGTCGATGGTCATAGGCCTGAATAGACTGCTTAACATCTCGAACGAGCTTGTCTCGGTGAAAGGAGTTGCTTTTGGTCAGGGAATTTGCGAGGTCGCCGATAATGGGGTTCCTGAGCAAGAGGGCGGGGGAAGCTGCTCTAAAGCCACGAGATTTGAGGAGTGACGAGAGCCTGAGGGCAGTAATCGAGTCTACACCGACATCAAAAATACTTGTCGATATGGAGAGGTCACTTTTGTTGACGTCACTGAACTCTGCGACAGTCTCAAGCAACTTGTGCATCGTTTGCTGGGCTCCTTGCGAGACAGGAGCTGCTGTGGCATGCGAGAGCTCCATGAGCTTCTCTGGGGCTAATTCATTGAACAACCTCTTGAGATCCTTGATCTCAGCCTTGTTGTTTGACGACAGCGGGATGTATGGAAGGGAAAGAATGTATGTCGGTACCATGTACCCTGGGAGTTTGGCACGACAAGCCTCTTTTGCCTGGGCACCTAAGCCTTCTTCATCTTTGAGAATTTCGAGCGGCCCTTTGGTCGTGCGTCGGCCAACGACGAAGCTAACCAAAACATCTTTACCACTGGTGCCATGGCGAGCTACAATTGTAGCAGCATCCTGGACATCAGCAACGTCAGTACGAATGGCATGATTGATCTCGGCAATCTCAAGGCGTTGCCCACGCAATTTGACTTGGTCGTCAGCTCGACCAAGGAAGTCAAAGCAGCCATTATGTAGCATACGAACGAGATCTCCAGTCCTGTATACCCTTTCGCCGAATTCTGCGAGAGTAGGAAACCGTTCCTCTGTAAGCTCAGGCCGATTGAGATAACCTTTGCCCACAAGCTTTCCTGAAACGCACAGCTCACCAACTCCACCTTGGAGAACAGGTGTATTCGTGTTCTGTTTAAACACAAATGAGCCAACGTTGAGGAACTGCTTCCCAATATTGCTAGGCCGGCCATTGATGGGAACGCGCTGGAACATGGTCACACCAATGGTGGCTTCAGTTGGGCCATAGGCGTTGTAGATCACGGCTTTCGGGCCCCAGACATCTAGGATCTCCTGCTTGAGCTGTTCGCCACCAGTGATAAAAACACCTCGACAAAGTCCTGGGACTTCGTCAGGGTGTGTCAGCCGCGCAAGGCTCGGTGTCAGGTCAATGTGTGTGATGCCGAGTCTGTTGATAGCAGCCGTCAAGTCATCTAGAATGAGGTCCTTGGGAGCAGCGACAACAGCCATGCCCACAGACCAGCTCCAGTATTGCTCGAGGACCGAAACGTCAAAGTGAAGTGCTGCGAATTGAAGCCAGCGCGACTCATCGTCCCAGTGACCTCGAAATAGGTCCTGGAAAGCCATCATTGCTTGAACCGTATTGTCGTGAGTGATCTCACAACCCTTTGGAGTCCCCGTTGTTCCAGACGTGTAGAGACAATAACATGTATCTGAAGGAGCAATACTCAGTTGGATAACAAGCTGATCTTCGCGAATTGCTTCCAAAGACTCGGTCTTCACTTCTAATATGGCACTTCCTGCTTCAAAATCGAGTCCTTCCAGCTGGTTTGTGAGGAGACAAGGAGCCTTAGAATCCTGGATGATAAACTCTTTTCTTGCTTTTGGAGCCGTAGGGTCAAGGGCAACGAATGAGCAGCCAGCTTTAAGGATACCCAGAATAGAAAAGTATGCTTCAGGACACTTATCGAAATGAATCGCAACGATACTACCGGGGCGAGCCTTTCCGTGAAGCAAGTTGGCCACTTTGTTTCCCATACAGTCGAGTTGGCGATAAGTCCATTGCTGCTTAACGCATTTATCCCCGTCGAAAGCCGACACGAACTCGAGTGCAATCTTGTTCGGATGGATGGTTGCTCCTAGCTCGACAAATTGATGTAGCAACTGTACAGGAGCGTCAAGAACTGGCACGGATGCAGGAAGTACAGAGTACAGTGATGGATAATGCTGCCATGCATCTTCCTCAGCACCATCAACGTTACAAGCGATGTGGATAAGCGAAGCGTCGAACTGCTTCATCAGCAGCTGTGCTTGTTCTTGTGGGAGGATATCGTTATAGTAAGTGATGCATAAACGAAGCTGATCTTTTTCGGTCGGCTCAATCTCCAATGAGACAGGGTACTCGACCTTTGCCTCATCACTGACTAACACCCAAGGCGTAAAAGAGGACTTGGTATCAGGAAGTTTTTGGTAGGCAATGAGGGTGTCGAAGACGGAGCCAACTGGATGGCCCAGCCACTTCTGCACTCGACTGAGTGGTGAGAACTGATGCTTGTGAAGGTGTCGGTTATAATCCATCATGTAGTTCACCAAATCAGAATTGGAAGAAACATTGCTTGCCACTATCGGAACCGTGTTGAGACAAGGGAACGCAGCATCTTTTGTCTCGTCGACTGTTCTACCAGACAGCGCAACACCAAAAACAACAGAGTTTTCGCCAAGGTAGGAGGCCAGCACTCGGGTCCATGCTGCTTGAATGACAGCCTGTACTGTAATATTCGAAGCTTGAGTCGCCTGCCTGAGTTTTGTGAACGACAACGATGAGATGGTTGTATCAGCCAACACACGTCTTTCTTCGACTCGAAGTGGTGTCATTATGGGAATCTTGTTCACGACAGTACTCTTGGCTTTGGCCTCCCAGAACTCCCGTTCAGTAGACTGGTCGTTTAACGAGTTGCTCAGGATGGCAGACACTGCGGGCTCAATTCTTAGGACAGGCGATAGTTCTTTGCCCTGAAGAAGCTGAGAAAGGTCATCCAGCAGGAGGTGGAGTGATGGCGCATCGTAGAGAGCATGGTGAGCGATGATGTTCATGCTGATTTCATTGGGTTTGGGAGTCAGAAAAACAGCCCAAGGAGGTTGGTGCAATGAAGAGAGAACGATAGTACTGGTGTCTGCCTTCAATCGTGCAAGATCGGCTGTATCGGCTCCGTCAAGATGCGACACTCTGAGGGGTGCCTCTAACGAGCTTGGTGTGTATCTGACCATGGCGAACGAGGTGTCAGAGTGATTGACGGGCACGAAACCAGTCCTCAACATGGGGTGTCGAGCATGAAGCAATGTCCAGGCTTTTTCCAGGTTTTCCAACGAAATGTCTCCGGCGATAGTGTAGCTCATTGCATTGAGATAGTGATCACCTCCAGACTGGATGAAGGACACCAACATGGCAGACTGAACAGGTGTACAAGGGAGGATTGCTTCAACATTGACCGTGTTGGGTAATCGACTGATGACGTCCTTGGAAACCTCGCTCAAAAATTGATCGAGATCGTACTTTCGTACATCTTCAAGTTCTGTCCTTGAAGAGTTTTCAAGTAGCTTTGCGGCTATTTTAGAACAGCTCGGGCACTCTATCACGTCGGAGGCTGAGATTATGAAGCCATGCTTGCGGAGAATCGAAGCTACTTGCACAGCATTGATGCTATCGAGCCCTAGTTGGAAGATGGTCGTACGTCGATTGATCTGATGATCAGCCACGCCCGAAAGCGTTGCCAAAATCTGTCGAACCTGCAATTCAAGATCGCTCCATTCTTCATTGTTGGTGGACGAAGGCACCGCAATGTTGCTCTTTTCATGTCGAGGTTCAAGTTGTTTCAATTCGGAGCGTAAGGCGTCAGGAAGATCACCTATGTTCATTGAGGTGGCATACGGAGCCGCCAGTATGGCTCGCAGGTTGATTTTGAACACATCGGCCATGGCCGTGGCAATCTCCTCTGTCACTATACTCATGTCTCGGTGAAGGTTGATGACAAGGGAGTTCAGACCTGGGCATGGAACAACCTCGCACACCAGAGGGATATCCATGTCACCAGAATCACCCTCGAGGGTCCAGACATTCTTGTCTATATCCTGCAAGGGCTTCTGTAACAATAGAAGTGTGTCAAAGACATGTTTCCCTGTTCGGTTGATAGTTCGCTGGACAAATCGCAGCGGAGTAAACTGATAGGCGAGCAGCTCAGTGTTCAGTTTTTGCAAATGCTTCACCAAGTCGAGATGACTTGATTTTGTCGGAAAGTTGACTCGGATAGGGACTGTATTGAAGCAAGGCGCCACTAGCCTGTCAAGGCCTTCCATATCAAGAGTTCGGCCGTTGAAGACATTCCCAAAACAAACATCGGAGCGTCGATACGCCATCGCGAGTACAGTAGCCCAACTTGCTTGACAAACAGAAAGCAAAGTTGCGCCGAGGTCGCGAAGGCGTACTTGGATATCAGTAAGTGGAAGATCCAACGATGTGGTGTAAGTGCTCTGGTCTACCTCGCTTGTAGTTGTTTGGGGGAAGAGTGTCGAGGACTGGTAGCCTTGGAAATGCTGCTGCCAGAACTGATCGGCATCGACGGGCAGCTGGGTGGAAGCTCTCAGGAACTGACTATAGGACACCGGTGGTGGCAAGGACTTGCCACCAGCCAGAGCTTCAACTTCTTTCAAAAGTCGCTCCATCGCTACGCCATCGTAGAGTGCATGATGGCAAATGAACGACAGGAATTCTGATCCTCGATACCGCAGTAGCGCAAGAGATACCGGTGGAACTCTTGAGTCAACGGGGTCGGGGAGAGTCTCGAGGTGTTCTTCAATCGCTCCATCAAACGATAACTCATTCACATCAAACGTCCTCCACGGAATTACCCAGTCGTTGAGAACGATCTGAACAATTGCACGTTGAGAGTCCGTCGTGGTAGCAAAACATGTTCGCAGGATGTCGTGTCTTTTGGCCATTGTTTTCCAATAGAACTTCATATCCTCAGAATCTGCCTTTAGGCGCAACAATACCTTGTTGTAATAGCCGCTCTGGCCGCGGGAAAGCATGGCTTCTTGTAAGGGTGTGCAGGGCAATACCGCTTTGACAACCTTGGACTCCTTGACGAATATCTGCTTCATGCTGTCCACAAAAGTAGCGGGAAAGAAGTCTTCGGAAACCTCTGTATGGTGTTGTTCCTGGGTTTGGGTTTTGTCCCCTAGGCATCGTGCCAGCTGCGCAATAGTTGGGTTGCGTAGGATGTCAGACACTGCAACTCGAATCTCTAGCTTTGAACCAAGGACACGAGCAAGATCAATTGCAGAGATTGAGTCTATGCCTAGCAGGGTGAGAGGCGTCCACCGGCAAAAATCATCTTTGGACACCTTTGCCGACTCTACGATTGCCTCAGCGATTGTCAGGTCTAACTGGCCCCAGTCACCTTCGTCCTGAGCATCAGGGACTGTCCTCGAGGCCGCCTCAAGATATTGCTGGTCCAGCGAGTCAAAACAGGAGCGTAATTGACGTTTGTCTATCTTGCCGCTCGAAGTGAGAGGCATGCAAGAGATGGGTATTAGGTAAGATGGAACCATATAACCAGGAAGACGTGCCTGTAGGTGTGCTGTAAGAGACTGTTGCGTTTCGGCATCAATCTCCAATGCGTGGAACTCTGAAGAGTCATGATGAGGAACAAAGAAGACGGCCAATTGCTTTGGGGAATTCTGGTTCCGCTGCACTAGCAACGTCGTAGCTGAAGAGGCAAGGCTGGTCGAAGTGACGGTATTGTTAATTTCGCCGACCTCGATTCGCTGACCTCTCAGCTTGATTTGATCATCAATACGACCCAAGATTAGCAGGGAGCCGTCAGGAAACATTCGACCCATATCCCCAGATCTGTAAAGTCTACCATATTTTGGGTGTTCAATGAACTTCTGCGCCGTAAGATCGGGCATATTGAGGTAACCTCGAGCGACCTGCGCACCTCCGAAACAGAACTCTCCAACCCAGTTGAGAGGTACAGTATCAAGACTCTCCGGGAAAAGAACGACGACAGAAGTGTTTGGGAACACACGTCCGAGGTGCTCGATGTGGTCATCTTGTGTCATCTTCTTGACTGTGCAAATGTTGGTCGTTTCTGAGGGGCCATAGCCCTGCCACAGCTGGCGCTGCCATTTCTCATATACGGACTGAGTCATAGGCTCACCAGCAGTGACGAGAAACTCAACACCAGGAGTATTAGAAGGATCAACAAGGGAGGCCACGGTCGGCGTCATGCTGAGGTGCGTGACTTGAAGCTCGCGTATTGAACGCTCAAGGTCTTCCAAGATTGTATCATTGGTGCCCGCACAGAGGCACATGCCTGCGCACCATGTGTAGAATATCTCAAAAACAGACACATCAAATGCTTGCGAGCATGCTTGCAGTAAACGGCCCTGCGATGTGGAAGATTTTGGGTAGATTGCCTCAAGGTGCGCAACATTTGCTACAATACTATGTTGCTGGACGGCGACACCCTTTGGCGTCCCTGTCGTACCCGATGTGTAAATAACGTACGCAAGTCGGGATCCGTCAATTGGCACCTCCAAATTGGCTGTGGAAAAGTCACCGAGAGAGTTGATATCGACCGTGATTGTTGGTATCCCTAACAAGGGCCAGAGTTGGTCGAAAGTCGCCTTGTCCACAAGGCAGTGCTCAATCTTGGCTTGCATCAAGATTTCCTGAGTGCGTGCAAGAGGGGTCGATGGTAGGATTGGGAGATATCCACAGCCGCTCTTCATGATGCCCAAAATCGATGCGTACAACGTAGGTGACTTGTCCATTACAATGGCTACCAGCTGACCAACTTTAACACCGCAGTTTTGCAGACACCGCGCGATCTGGTTTGCGACAGCGTTGAGTTCCTGAAACGACCATTTTGTTTGAAGTTCAGGTTCAAAGGAGTCAGAGAAGAGTAAAGCATCCATGTCTGGGTGTTCATTGACTATGCTCTCGAAGTACCGAGCCAAATCGGGAGGTCGTTGGGACAGAGCTGGGGTGATATTGTCAATTGAGGGACCACACACGGTGTCTCTCGATGTCCATTTGACGTCCTTGGAAGTATCTTTCAGGATTGAAAGGGCTAGTGACTCAAATTGATCTATCATCAGCTCGACTGTTGTTGAAGGTATCAAGCCTTCTTGATAGGTAACCTGGAGGGTGAATCCGTTCTCTGTCGGCTCTACCTCAAACAGAATTGGCGTTTCCAAGCGGTCCAAATGTCTGGTCTCCTGGACCACATTATGAATGCGCTCAGAGCTGGTGAGGGATTCTTGATACACAAAAAGCACATCATAAAGGTTCTCGCCAGGCTGTAGCCCGATGAGCTTTTTGATCTCGGATAGAGAGACTGTGCAATGTTGCATAATCTTTCTGTTGCTAGAATGAATGCTGTTGAGTAGATCCAGCTTAATAGATGTTGTATCAAGATCCACCCGCAGAGGCAAGGAAGCGATGCAGGGCCCAACGACATGCTCGATATCTGCAACAGGAATGGTCCTCCCAGACGTTACTGAACCAATCATGACATCGCGCGTTCCTGTGATACCTGACCACAGCAAGGCTAATGATGCTTGAAATAAAACCTGAGGGCTACAGCCAAGCCTCTGACTCTCAGCGTCGACTTTGCTTCGGGACATTGACAACAGTCTTCGGCTTGAGAGGGCTCGGTTTGAGTGCACGACCTTGTCGTACAGTTTTGGCAGCGGAGATCGTTTCCAGTTAGCAAAATGCTCGGTCCAAAAGACTCGCGCAGCATCGTCGGCTGGTCCCTGGTGGTAGAATCCAATAACATCTCGAAATGATGGCCGTTGTAAGACTTGCTTTTGCAAAAGCAATCTGGACCAATCAGAGAGAAGAATATCCATTGACCAACCATCGTATAAAGAGTGATGTAGTTGCAAAAGCACCCGACACTCATCAACGGTGGCATTGCGTTTAATCTGAAGTTTCAAGGGATAAAGAAATTCTCGGGCTGAAGAAAGGGAGAAGTCTTCATCAAACTGGTTCACGACCTTGATTTGCTCATGCCGAAGTTCTTTGAGCAAAAGCATAACAAATTTACCATCCATTGTAGCAAAGGCCCCACGTAAAATTGCATTGCGGCGTGACAGCTCTATGAAAGCTTCTAGAATCTGGTCTGTCGTATAACCCAGAGGGACATTGAACGCAAGCTCGTTGCAGTAAGCAGTTGGACTCTGAGCTGTCTCAGCCAGCATGGCCGCTTGTAGTGGAGTGCAAGGTATCACATCCTCGATCAGATCACTGATCACAGCTGGAATAGCATCCTCTTGTAGATTGCAATGGTCTAAGGATAGATCTGCTGCCATCGATGGAGAGTTGGCAACTTGAATGTGCTTTTGTTTTCGAATGGCGAAAATGATGTCAGATAGGGATTTCATTGTGAGTATGATGGACGAATCCACGTGAAAATCTGATTTTCGGAGGGCAGAGGCAAGCTTGATTGCCTTGAGAGAGTCCATTCCAGCAGAGGCAAGAGACATGAATTTGCTGACTTTGAAATTCATGACTCGAGACATAATATCCAGGACTTCCGACTCAATTTCATCCGCAGGTTCGGAGTCAGGAGCATCTTCTGTCATGTCTTGTTTATGTCGCTCGTGTTCTGCTTTCAGCTTTTTTCTGTCAACTTTTCCGCTTGGTAGCCTTGGAAACTCCGACATTAAGACCACCTCTCCAGGAATCATATACTGTGGAAGCCAATTCCCACAATTCTTCAGAATGGCATCCTCAGTGACTCCCGCATCAATAGCGCAGAACACCACCAGGATCGATTTCACTATTGCTGCTACAGCACTGTGACATCCTGATGTTCGCAGAACTGCTTGTTCCACTTCTCCCAGTTCCAGGCGCTGCCCTCGGAGCTTAACTTGACCATCAGACAGGCGGCCGAAACATTCAAGTTTTCCGTTTGGGAGTAGACGAGCTTTATCGCCTGTACGGTAGATACGTCCATACGGAGAATCAACGAAGACTGAGCTTGTCTGTTCAGGCCGATTGATATAGCCTGTCGCTAGCTGATAGCCGCCTACAGCCAGCTCGCCGATCTCTCCTTGAGGGAGAATTCTTATGCCAGACCGTTCATTGTCTGATTCAGGAATTTCAATAATGAAACATGACACTGTGTCAAGAGGCACGCCAATGTTTCCCGTTGAAGAATCAGACGAGAACGCGGGTTGGAGAGTGCTAGTATCTGATTAGAATTAAGGTTTTGCCTATTTCTCGAGCACTTACCAGTGAATAGTAGCTTCAGTCGGACCATACATTGCCCAAAGCATGCTTGGCCTGTTGTCATCTCCTCCAAACTCCTCAACTACAGGGGCATTGAGCATTTCTCCAATAGTCAAGAGCACCTTCAGATCTGGTGCGTTTTCTCTCTTACGCAGCAAGCTCCCAGCAACTGTCGGTGTAAGCTCACAGGCATCCACATTCATAGCCCGTAACACCGCAGGAAGGTCATCCAGCATTTCGGCTCTGCGAACTGTGACGAGGGTAACTCCTCGATAGAGTGGGAAGAATATTTCGAAGACAGAAACATCAAATGTCGGTGCTGCGAACTGCAGAAAACGAGAGAATGATGGAATGTGTCTATCATGGGCAATAAGAGCCTGACAGGCAGCGTCATGGGAAATACCCACCCCTTTTGGAGTTCCTGTTGACCCCGACGTGTACATAACATAGGCAAGGTCTTCAGGCTGAGGATTCCGATGTTTATACTCAGTCGAGAGATATCTGGAAACATTTCCATCTTTTTCATTCTCGTCAACAATGATGATGGTTGCATTGATATCTTCAGGGATATCTGATGCAAGTTCTTTGGAAACTAGAACCACTGTTGCAGCTACATCGCCAAGAATGAATTTCACTCGCTCGGGCGGTGCATCAATGTTCAGAGGGCAGAAAGCTCCTCCTGCTTTGAGAGTGGCTAGGAGAGAAATGTAGAGCAAAGGGGATTGGTGAATTAAGACAGGGACGATAAGTTGTTGTTGTTGAATACCGTCCGCTGCTCTTGTTATGCGAACGGCGAGAGATTCTGCAGCTTCATGAAGCTGGTTGTAGGTAAGAGAAATGCGTTGCTTGTTGCCCATGTAATCCAGGGCTACATTTTGGCTGGGAGGCTTTACAAGTTGATGTAAAAGGTTCGGCCCGGGCAGCCTCGATGTCCGGGTGTTGAGAATTGAGAGGCCTGTAGCATCCATGTTGCTGAGGGTATTCCTCTGAGCGATGTTGTTTATCTGAAAGATGAAGTGGTCCAATAGATGGTATCGTCAGACAGCCTGGGCAAGGGGCAGTGGTGAACGTGAGTAGTCTCAACCAACAAACAAGGCCGGTAACAGAGCGCAGCTGGAGTCGATAGCGGCAATGTTGTAGATGTGCACATGTAATAGGAGATATGGCCCTTTTTGGGAATACACCGGTCAGTCATATGTCTCATCCCATATCTGAATCACAAGCCAACAAGCTATTAGCTAAGATTGGGTGGACTAACATCAGGCTGGTTTGAGCGCTTCACCACCACGCGGAGCCAAGACTCGGGGCGCGTGGGCGCCAGCCGGGGCGCAAAACACGGAGGCCGCGAATGGGAATGACGGCAAAGCAAGCGGAAGTCAGCCGTATTAGAATCGGCGACGCAATGATTCGTTGAATAAAGCTCACGGCGTGGGAGGTTGCACGATGCAGTTCACCTGTCGAGGGGGCGTGCGGGTGAAGTTGTAATTCAACCTGTCAGCGTCGAGTAATTACTCATCGTAGCTTGCAAAAGTGACAGGGGCAAGTAAGATCCAACTAAAACGGCGGGCGGCGGGCGGGTAGCTAGTAACTATAGGGATGGGGGCTGGCAAGACAAGTATGTACCAGGGAAGACAAGTGAGCGTAACCAACAGCTGTGATGATGTGGTGCAGCAGAGTTGGAGGTGGTGGTGTGAGCCGAGACACCTGGGCACTTGTATAGTGGACCTCTTTGCCGTGGCTAGCTACAGATAGCGTGGGGAGTAACACGGCCTTGTTGCTTACAGTATGCTACCATCAGATATGCCAGGGTATGGCGTGGATACGTGGGATAATGTTCCTTTATCGAATACACATGTATGTAGTGATCACAGGCCGCTTTGCCTTTGGCATCGAATGAGCCGTGGAAGGGCCGTTTAAAATAGATGGCGTCACGACTCCATGGGCCCAGAGTACACTAGTCTCTCCTGTTATGATGAGCTTGCCCAAGCACTAACTCTGTCGGTTCATAGAATCTTAGTATAGATGAGAGCATGACTTGTAAGCCAAGGTCAGCCGGAAAGAAATTTCCTCAAGGGACCAAGCTCGTGGCTTACACAGAATCCAAGGATCCGTTTTGGGTACGTAGCTTGCTTGATCACACTGCGCGTTAGACGTCGATCCAAGCCCCGCCGGGAAAAGGCTTGTTCTTGGCACTCTGAGAGGCTTGATGTACCTAGGGTTCAACGGCTCAAGGGTGCCTGACCGAGCTTATGGCGGTTATGGTGGTAACAAGAGTGGTTGCAGAATTGGACATTGATGAAGCGAGGGGTAATTTCCGGAGCTAAACGAAGGTGGGATTGTTCACGATGGATTTGGCGTTTAGCAATGTTGTATGATCATCGATACTGAAGTTGCCCATGTGGGTAGACGACGGGTCGACCCGAGATACAATAGCCCTGGTGCCAGTCGCGGACTTTCGGCTTTATCGGAAACATAATCTCGTCTGTCTGTGTGATATCTCACGGTGCGCCAAGTGGTAGCTGCATCTTGACATTGCTCTTCTTCCACGGGCCGTCGCTAACGATAGCCCTGCTAGTAATCCGTCAAAGAGTGGAGGGAAGAATCATATTTGGGGAGTCGAGAACGTCGAGAACAAACGCAAAGGGCAACTGATAGCAAAAGAGAGAAGGATTGGGTGGGTGGCATATGGAACTGGGTGAGAGATCATGAGAGTGAAACAGTAAGCATCAACGGTAGGAAACACACATTGGGTAGTGCTACTCAGACCGTATTGACCAACGCAAGCATCATGCGTAGATGATGCCCTAAGGCTGGCTTGACACTTGTTTGCCTCGTCCTATTGGCAATGAGAAGCGAGTTGTTAGAGGCTGGGGTAGTTCAGGAAGCCAAACAAGGGACCAAAGGAAGAAGGGTGCAATGTGACAGCTGGTTGAGCAAAATCTCAATTGAGTTGTTAAGGACAATGAATGTCTACACTATAGACAGGGTGTATGAGATGAGAGTGGCAGTGTTGACGACGGATAGGAAAGGTAAGAGAAAATCCTCCAACGAGATGCAAAATCCGGACAGGCCATGCTCGGTCGGCGCGGGCTCGGATCCCCGAAGAATACGGTTCGGAACGAGAACGTGGTTATAGATCGAGGTAGCAGCACTAAGAACAGCGAAAGCGAAGAGAATTGTGAACGTTCATCACCCTAGACTTGCTTAATGTCCGTGGCTGATACGACGTCGGCGTCAGGGGTATTCGACACGAATTGCGTGTAGCGTCAGCGGCTGGTATAGAAGCCCTATGATAGCTGTGTCGGTCGT
Source organism: Fusarium guadeloupense (assembly GCA_021655865.1). NCBI lineage: Eukaryota > Fungi > Ascomycota > Sordariomycetes > Hypocreales > Nectriaceae > Fusarium > Fusarium guadeloupense. Next base: position 26,560 of record JAJJWM010000176.1, read on the forward strand.
CACAGACGGAATTATCAACGCCGATGCGGTAGCGGGCAACAGAGCAGGCAGAGTCCAGGATTGAGGATGAATGAAGCGGTGATGATGGTGGATTTCCGCCCTGGCTGTGATGATGTAAAGTGGAGAAAGGGAAAGGGTGGGTGGGCTATGGCCCTATGGGCGTGGGATATCGTCACAGGGGCTAGGTACACGAGTTTTCGAATTCAAAAATCTGCTACCCTACACATAACTCTGAGACATTGGGGAAATTCTACGTTCAGCTATGGACCTTAGCATTCAAATGCGTGGTAAATTAGTTTTAAAGGAGAGCACTGTAATTTCCATCACCTTTGCTCTCTGCGATGCTGTACTGCCTAGACTGCTAAAAGGGAATAATGTCCTATGGGGGCCGAGCGTGCATTGCACTAAAATGCCTACAGTACGCTAGGAAGCATTGATGCCGATCGCCAAGGTTAAGATCTAATCAGATAACTCGAAGTACCTAAGTATTGACTACTGCTACACCAACTGCTAAGGTAGGTAAGGTAGCCACGCACTATCTTCTATTGTGGGATATGTACCTAGAGAATATTTTGACACAAAGCTAATCACTTACCAAGATGCCATATGTACATCTCATATGAAGTGGCTCTGGTAGCAAACTCAGTGGGTATAGGCCGCAAGTATCTGATGAACAGTATTCCAAGTAAATACAAGAACTATAGCTTTCCCTGTTTCTTATGAAGAGCATTGTATCTTCTTTTAATCCTACAGTTATCTCCTCAAGCTTGTAGCCACACTACCTTGTTTGAGAGACTGCACAATAGTTTACACGCCGTTCATGACGATCTCCATAGCATGGCAACAAATATCTCAACCACACAGCGTATAGCCACAGTGGACGTGTAGATAGAGGTTCAGCGACATGCATTATTGAAAGCACTGAACGAATTAATTTTTGTATGAATGTACCTCGTAATTCACAAGTGCTGCCCAAAAGACCAGTCGATATACTCTCCGATACAATGTGGCAAGGTGGCAAAGTGGCAAACGCTGGTCTCGTGCTAACACCATAGTCAAGACCCTTGATTTCGGTACGAGATATCAACCCCAAGTCTTGACCATTGATTCGAGTAATTGCGGTTGGATAAAGAACCCAAGGATATGTCAAACCTTGTTTTTAAGGTAAATATTTAGGCAAGACATTCTGCAGTGACGTACGCATAGCCTCAGTGACTCTTTTCAATAGGGCTGCGTAGGCTGTACCTAGGGTGCTCACGACTGTCTAAGTTCTTGGTACGTGGTACTGGTGTAAGAAGATCATCGCTGCACCCACAAGATTATCTTTAGGTCAAGCATCTTACACACTGATGCGAATCTTGAACGTCGGTTAGGGCAACCAAATCGTCCTACCTCCAATACAGTCATTTTTCCTCTACGCGAACCTTTGTCACCTAAGCATCGCCCGACAAAGGACATAGCTGCCATTCCCCTGCCATAGCAGTTGTTCTGGTCCCTGGTTGTGGCTTGCGTGCTTATGTGCCGGGATCCGTGATGGGAGCTACTGTAGGTACCTCGGATACGGCATCGGGAATGGATATGTGATCCTTTGGTGGACGAACCAACCGCGATCAGCTACCGTCGTGACGTTACTGAACTAGGAGCTCTAGATCGCGAGCGAAAAGCAAGGGTCTCGACAGACAAAGTATTAATAAACTGGCAGGTGATACATATCTGACAGTCTTAATGCCCTTGGAGCCAATGCTACGGGTATTTCCAGAACAATGTCGTCCCATACATGCATGTATAGCTTGATTTCTTTGGAAATTGCGACGATGCTTGCATTTCAGCTGCTGGGATTGGTATGCACCGCTGACGGTCTAGAAACGGCTTTTGCAAGTTCGTATACAATTGATCGGATGAAGGACTTTGTCAGAAATCATCACTCATTAACCAATTCGGCTTGACAAGCTGCAAGACCCTGCAAATGCATCAATATGCACTGTACGTAGTGAAACCAAGTTATGTATGTGCACGTGCCCATGGAAAGCCATGTGGCCCAAGATCTTTGTATGTACCTTGATCAAACGGGCAGGCCTCAAGTCAAAAGAGAAAAAATTTTCCTTTGTCAATACGTCCAGGCTCTCATTCGATCGGTGCCTGTCCCAAAGAGTAAAAACCCAGCAATTACATACGTTGTGGCAGGGATACAAGCATCAGGGGCCCAGTAAAAGTACAAGACCCCTGGTTCGCTGAGACGTTGGTAACCAGTCACCTCGAGCGGTGCGCGACGCTACTGTAACCTGGCTAATTAGATCTTATCAGATCCGGTTTATCAGATCATCAGATAATTCCCTCATCTCCACACAGGAGCACAAAATCCGCTGAAACTTGTTCGCCCCGTCCACTCTCCAGTCATGAGCCTATCACCAACCACCTCCCTCTCTGGTTTGCGGGACTGCCCACCCATCTTCTCCAACGACATGGCAGGACTCCAAGTGATCGACTCTTTTGGCGACCACGCCGTCATCCGCCTATCCGCCCAGTGCCGCCGCCTTCTGTGCTCGTTCAAGTTTTACCTCAGGGATTGACGTTGCGTCGAACGGTGCAAAGCTTCAAAGGCGGGGCTGATGAAAGCCGTCATCGGCCAGACGTTTCGGGCCCTTGCCACGATCCCACGGAGCAATAATACCTAGTTTCAAGGGTCTGCATCGGTCCAGTAAGCTGGCACTCTCTTTTGCTACTGTAGGTATGATGGCAAGCAGCTCTCGCCCAGGGCCATCTAATTCGTCCGTTGCACGGGATTGGCAAGGAAAAAAGAATTTGCCAAGCGATTATGCCCGAAGTTTTTCGATGTTCCATCTTATCTGATCGTTTCCCAAAGATCATCACCGAGGTCGCATCACATTCGCCCATATTCGCGCTTCTTGGTTAGCTCTGCTCGTAGTCGAATAACCTGTACTCCACCGGACCGCTTTGTTAAAACACGAATCTCATCGGCGGCCGGCCATACGTACACCCCGGTTGCTTGAATGAAGCTGAACAAAGTCGCCTGTGAGAGGATGGTCAGAGTGATGAAGAAAACGACGGAGGTGCGCCGCCTTGAGTGCATTCAAAACCACCTAGGCAAGTTGCATTGCACACTTGTGCTCCCAGGTAGCCTGTACATAGACCACCATGCATATGGCGACACAAAATAATTTCACGTCGTTCTCCAAGATTGACAATGTTTCATGTAATTCATAAATTCCACCAGTGCCTTGATATGACTTGATGGGCCCGGCAAGCGACAACTTTTGGCTTGACCCCTTCAATTCTCCTCAGCTGCTGAATGGCATCTTACGGGCATGACTGTATCCCGCCTGATGGTCTCTTCCTCTGCCCATTAGATGCCCATCCTTGCCTTATTGAACATCGAGTGCCGGGCTCAACCCACGCCGCCACGCATCCCTGGAGGGTCTCTCTCGCTCTCTTCCTCTCCACGCCGGGGCTCGCGACGGGTTGGGAAGCTCTTGGACCCGCAAGCCGGCGTGATGCTGTTCGGAGATGATGGGTGGACGTGGATAGTGGCACCTTGAAGCACAAGCACCAGCACAAGCAAAAGCTCACCCACGCGCTACGGGACTTCACGGTGTCGACGAGGTCCCACGACGAGGGTCCACGAGGTACATCGTGGCCGTGGATGTGGAGGATTCGACCACAGAGTCAGTGACTGCGCGACATTTTCCTTTCTTTTCGGTATTCCCTTGCAGCCCGATGAGTCGGCCTAATCCCTAGAGTTGATGCATCTCGTCGCCCAATGTCTTGCTGATTACGGCGGCTAGCAGAGCCCTAGGGCCTCTACAGAGCAACCAGAAACGACCCTAGACGGGACTCACATGAGGAAACCCTTGAAAGCTTTTATAAAAGTCCGTATATGTCAATTTGACCCTCGACAGTTAAACCTCCGACTCGGATGACCAGGGGCCGTCTGTCTAGATGAGTAGTAGAGATGTTGTCTATTAGCTAGCACTGTGAGTTTTCCACAGCACGTACATGGAAAAAAAATAAAGAATAAAACAAAAAAATGACAATTCTCAAAACTAATCCGAAAATAACAGGTCAGTCCCAGTATGGCTTACAGAAGAACCCCTCCAAGCTAAAGCTCAAATTGGTTGGTGTTGTTGTTTTTTCTTCCATGCAGCATCCAAATAAAATACACGCCCCCACCATCTTGCCGATCCCACCCTCGCCCACGTCCACACACTTGCATGCAGGACCTGGACTTAGCTTGGTTCACCACCTCAGCCTCTGTGACGTTGACTAAATGAATTCCGTCACCATGCCTCTCGAAGTATTTCAGGCTTGACTCGGCTTCCTTTCTGCCGCTGATGCTGGCTTGACCTGCTTGGCAACCGCGGCTCCATGCCTTGACAACCATACTCGGACTAGATTGGTCGGCATTGAACAATACTCAGACGGGGCTGGTTCTACCTAGTGGGCTAGCTGCCTCTACCCGGCATCATAGTGTCTCCATCATCATCTCTCAGGTATCATGGTTCCGTCCAATGTACCCGACTATGTACGCACGAGGGAGCTTGATGAGGTTGTATTAGCATGGAGAATCTCAGTGTACCCATATCCGCCGCCTGTGTGTACCCGACGTAGCGAGTCTTGCCATGTAATGCCATGTACCTCAAGCCCACGGTAGCCCACGCTCTTGCAGCCTCCTCCCACGACCTGAACTGACCTGTGTGCTTCTCTCAAGGGTCCATAGTTTAGTCTGCAAGAGAATGGCCGAAGGAGCTTGTAGATCCCATCCGAGTCTGAACTACAAAATGCCCATATCCCCCATCTCTCGGAGCCAGTCCGTCCTGCTATTCTTCCTATCCTCAATAAATAAGCTTCACTTGAACTTTGGTGGGAACATCTAAACATCTCTTCCCTCCCTCCTCCGACTTATATCCCCATCGATCCACTTCTGTCTTATACACAGCTGGATATTGGAAGCCTGTCGACCTCTACCACGTCACGACTTGAGACGCGGCAACCTCCATAGGCATTCTTTCTTACTATAAAAGTTTGCCCTTTTCCATTTCATTGCATCTTTTAGTTATATACCCCTTCTCAATTACATCATGTCTCCCCATAGCGAGGTTTCCCTCAACGGCTCTGACGAGGCCCCGGCCTTGAATGGAACCTCTAACGGTACCAACGGTCATCACACATCTACCAACGGCCACCATGCCAACGGAAACGGCGCCGCCCCGGCTGCCCGTCACGGTCCCCGGGTTCACAAGGAGCGTTCTCCTTACCTTGAGGCCGCTCCCGCGGATTCTGAGTTCGACCTCATCTGTGCCGGTTTTGGTCCTGCTTCTCTTGCTGTGGCTGTTGCTATGCACGATGCCCTCGCCGAGGGTAAGCAACTTCGCCCTGATGGCGCTCCTCCCAAGGTCCTCTTCCTCGAGAAGCAGTCCAGATTTGCCTGGCACGCTGGTATGCTGCTCCCTGGAGCTAAGATGCAGATCTCCTTCGTCAAGGACCTGGCCACTCTTCGCAACCCCCGATCCGAGTTTACTTTCCTCAACTACCTCCACAGCCAGGGTCGTCTAGTTGACTTCACCAACCTGAGCACTTTCCTACCTGCTCGTACCGAGTACGAGGATTACCTCCGCTGGTGTTCGTCCTGGTTTGACCATGTCGTTGCTTACAACAACGAGGTCCTCTCTATCTCTCCCGAGAGCAAGGAGGCTGGTGCTGTCAAGACCTTCTCCGTCCAGGCTCGCAATGGCAAGACGGGTCAAGTTCAATCTTACCGTAGCCGTCATGTCCTTGTTGCTGCTGGCGGTCAGCCCTCGCTCCCCAAGAGCCTTCCTGCCAAGCATCCTCGTGTTCTGCACTCTTCTCAGTTCGCCAACTACGCCCCTCAGATCCTCACCAAGCAGAATGCTCCCTACCGCGTTGCTGTCATCGGTGCCGGCCAAAGTGCTGCCGAGATTTTCAACAACGTCCAGAACCTCTACCCCAACTCTAAGACCTACCTCATCATGCGCCAGGAATTCCTCCGACCAAGCGACGACTCTCCCTTGTAAGTTATGCTGTGCACGTCTATGATGAGACCTCTCGCTAACAATGACGTGCAGTGTCAACTCTATCTTTAACCCTGAGTACATTGACAATCTGTGGCCCCGGTCTGTCAAAGCCCGTGAAGCTCTTCTGACTGAGGCTCGCGCCACTAACTACGGTGTTGTTCGTCTGGAGCTAATTGAGCACCTCTATGAGAAGATGTACGACCAGAAGCGTGAGATTAGCGACGATGAGACCCAATGGCCCCACCGAATCCTTCCGGGCCGTGAGATTGCCAGCGTCGACACCAAGGGTGATGCTCTCGAGGTCAAGGTTCAGCATGTCAATGACGACCAGACCGACGGCTTTGTCAACCAGGAGACTTTTGAAGTGGACCTTATTGTCGCTGCCACAGGTTACAAGCGAAGCGCTCACGTCGACATGCTCAAGGACGCCTGGACCATGCTGCCCAAGACTGTATCAGGACGAAATGAGTATGCCAAGGGCGTCAACGGCTGGAACGTCGAGACACAAGATGGCGAGCGCAAGCTGGCCGTCGGAAGAGACTACCGCGTAAAGTTCAACCCTGGAACCGTTGCCGACAACTCTGGTGTTTGGCTGCAGGGTTGCTGTGAGGGTACCCATGGAGTAAGTGATCTACATGCTCCCCACATTGGTTCGATTCTAACACTTTCTCTCTTTAGCTAAGCGACACCCTCCTCTCGGTCCTGAGTACCCGCTCAGGCGAGATTGTTCAGTCCATTTTTAAGCAATAAATGTTACGACGGTATGAATGAGTATTGTAATGAGTTTGCACGGGCAGCGAAAACAGTTGGTAGGACTCGAATTGACGGTCCCTCGGCTCGAGATGTTTTATATTATATCCTTTTTCATTTATTTTGATCGGGTGGTTATTGTTTTTACTTGCGAGTTGGCTTTCAAAAAGGTGGATTTCGTTGTTAGTATTTTCTAGACTTTGCTTAGAACCCCCATCTCGGGCATCTAAAACAATTGGATTATCAGAACATCTTTGCATTCTGTCTCATGAAATGCTTGAATACTATATTCGGCATGTAGTACTGTACCTTGACCGGGCTTGAGTACATTTACTACCTGTGTAGCCATTCGGTAATCCAAACCCAGCTGGCTGCCTGTCAGTTGTTTATGGGGCGGGTTGACAGAAGGGGACGTGGAGTGATAGAATCACACAGACATTTCTGCCGATGTTGGCAAATAGCTTATGCTCAAATTAATTTGTCACCCTCTCTTAATGCTTTGATCATGTTGAGTGACTTGCTGCTATTGATAAATGTCTCAGATCATCTAATTTACCATGCGAGCTTTTTTGTCCATTAATCATTGTCTTCCGCTCTTGTCAGAATGTATTTCTGAGGCCATGGATGATGGCAATATCATCTATGATGACTTCATAGTCTTGGCGTTATCTGCATAAGGTGCTGTTGTTAACCATTTCTTTGGTAAGACGGTCCTCTGAGGTTGGTAACACCAAAGAGCATCTTCCAAACGATGATGACATGATCTGGTCTGAGCAACTAGATCATAAGGAGCTAACTCTGAGGCGCTCATGTTCTCATTGCAATATAGTGGCATTGAGTGCTCATACAATAGGTGCCCAGAAACGACTATTACAACTGCAAGCGCTTAACTTCCTGGAAATGGATGTGATACACCGACGGCCTGGATACCCCAGCATCCATATGGATGGCTCTTCAGACCATCCAGATTCACTCTCACTGCACGATGGGCTAATGTACAAGCTGCTGTAACTACATAGGTACAATAGATCCGCCAAGTCCCTTAACTTACCAAATATGGGGTACCTCTTCACTGACCCTCGAGCGAATCTCATTTTTCGGTGTCATGTAAGAATTGTAAGCATTTTGCTTGAGTAAGCAATCAAGGGACCCTTGTCAGTTTGCCCTATTTTGTCATGCCTCGGCTCGGTTTTAAGAGTTAAATAGCTCGGCCATGTGTCAGAGTCAGGTCTCAATGATATAACAGCAGGGGGATCAAAGTCAGATGGTGCCATGATATGTAAAGGTACAACATCAGAGCAAGGCTGATCTCGACCGAACTGGAGACTCTGCAGGGCCTAGTCGGACGGGATTCTCCCGTAGGCAGAGCGGAACGGTCAGAGGCAGGGTTTATCGAACCGTGCCGCAAGCGAGCCGAGGGGATCCAAGGTCTTTTTGATTAAAGAAATTTGGAGAGGTTCCCCATAATTGACTGAACGATTTCCGGGCTTACAAGGCTTCCCAATCTTGCGCACCAACAGACGAATATCTTTGTACGTATGTACAATCTTGGATCCCACCGATCGAGTGGGGGACACGTTGTGAAGAGCGGAGTTCCTCTATCGACATTGCCCAGCAAACACTGGCCCGACGACTGCGATACGACGAGTGCCTTGACAAGGCCAGAACTGGTGCCATGAAGCGGCTTGACAGCTCCGAAGGAGACCAGTCTCAAGCTCCAGCGCCACGACGGCTCCCCGTTAATCCCCGCCGTCACAAAGTTGCTACCGAACATCGCAAACGCGTCCGCACAGCGTAAGTTGATCTATCTACTGTCAACAACAAACAACGACAACGACAACGACACCATCTATCGTTTAACCAATCAACCTGTCTGTCTGTTTTCTGATACTCAATTTTTCCTGCAACGATCGAAAGGGACTCAAATGCTTAAAAGAAAGACAATTTTGATCTAACACATGCTTTGCTTCAAAGGTGCAATGCTTGCAATGTGAGAAGAGTTAAATGCTCTGGCGACCAGCCGTGTCAGCAATGCCATTCCTCTTCGCGCGACTGCGTATATCCTTTGCCTGTTGAAAAGGTGTCCATCACACGCTCAGAACTTCAAGACCTACAGCGCAAAGTCAACCTTTATGAACGGGTTCTTCGGGATACCGCACCCGAGGCCATATCCAACGCAATTACTGATACCGCAACTCGCCAAGAGTTATCCGAATCGCTTGGCTGGACGGCCTTTAAACATGATACTGCATCAGCAACCGCCGGCGAAACGGCGCGGACGACGCCAATTGTAGATGGACCGGCGAACATTGTGCGAGGATCATCTAAGCTCCCTCAACTTCATTACCCGGATATACTTCAGCCATATCAGAACCAGCACCAACATCATCCTCAGTCTCAACCTCGGCTACTCGATACCCGGCCCCAGGACTCTAGCCCTGGACTGCCTCGATCACTGCCTCTCCACCTGCCTCAACCTGTCGTTGCGTCTCACCACCGCCAAGATGAGGATGAGGATCAGGTATCAACGGAAGGGCGTCTGCTACACGATCCCGATGGCAACGCGCGATTCCTGGGAGAAACGAGCGGTGCCACCTTTCTCGACTACTTGAAGGAGTTTATGACTACTGTTCTCCCTCTCGCGTATCAGAACCTACGTCCAGGCTCGGATGGTAGCGCATTCCTGTCAAGTCTTGGTCGCTACCAAACGTACGACTCGCGGCCTCTGCACGATCGAGACGTTGATCCTTCCTGGTTTCCTATGCCGCCAGAAATGGACTTCATGTTGTCTGAACTACGTTATTCTATCCAGGATGGCAATGGAAACTGGCCTAGCGGAGGCATCTATTGGTGGGGTGACCTTTCTTCGACGCCGAATATTCCCCTAATGGAACGAGACTCGTCAACCACCCGTCTGGCCAAGTGTCGCCATCTTGCCTTCTATCAAACTGCTTTTGCTGTCGTGTCTCAGGCCACCATCATGCCGCCCCAGGATATCTCCATAGACTCTCATCTCAGTGAGAACTATTACAGCCGTGCTCGCACGCTCTTGGGGAACCCGCTGGATATCACACGGTTTACACCTAACGAAGTTGCGACCTTGACGCTCATGGGCTTTTATTTGATCGAGATGAATCGTCGCGACGCTGCGTACATGTGCGTGAGCAACGCTATGCATATCAGCATTATGCATGGTGCCCATAGGGGCTGGCTAGATGAGAGTGGCAAGCGAATGTTCTGGACACTCTATATACTAGATCGCTATCTCAGCTGTCTCATGGGAAGGCCCCCTACCATCATGGATGATGCCATTCGGCTACCGCTTCCATGCGATGCTCCGTAAGTCTCAATCTTGCCCTCGCTGGCTTTCATGACTAACCTTGATAGATCTATGCCTCCGGCAGACGGCCTTAGGGCTCACGTCGAGCTTTCGCGCATTTCAAGCCACATTGTGTGTAACACATATCGCATATCCCCTTCAGATGATGTCACAAGGCCCGTGAGAAATCTTCAAGCTGATATCACAATGCTTGATAATTGGAGGCTAAACCTTCCATCTACGGTGCGACTTGCAAACAACGGGTTAAGCCAGGATCCAGCTACTTGCTTACTACATATGCATTACAATCAGGTATTTTCCATCTTGTTTTCTCGTTATGAATATAGTAACTAATGCTTCTCTGTAGCTGATAATATTAACCATCAGACCAATATTCTTCGCGGCGGTGAAGAAGTCGTACGCTGAGAAACTGGTTTCTCGTCAATGTTCTCTGAGCTCACACCCTCAACTAAACCTTCTCAAACGCTGCATTACCGCAGCAGAGCATAACATCCAGCTCGCCCGTCAGATCCTCACTATCAACCACCCTCGAAAACTGCTTCAGGCCGGCCTTCACTTCATCTTCAACGCTGCTATTGTGTTGATGCTACAGGAACTGGTACATAACCTGTGCCCTCCCTCTAGAGACGAGAAAGCTCGGTCACTCGATCTCGACTTTGTGATTGCTAGGTTCGAGGATGAGAGCCGTGTTGGTAGCAACTACGGTCGTGATTGCGCCACGGTTCTTCGAGATCTTCGCGTCCTTGTTCAACGTCTTCCTACACCTGCTGATGAAAGCGCTGAAGCAATACGTCCAGCCCATATGCCCCAGTCCTCAACTACGTATGATCCGATTGGGGATCGGACAACAGTAGATATGGGACAGCAATGGTCAGACAAGTTGACTTCGGAGGCATTGCAACAACCGGTGCTTATTGATCAAAGCCATATCTTGTATAACGAATTGGTCTCTTGGATTGATGTAGACTGGCAGTCTTATAACGGATATCTCATCTGAGCTAGAGTGTCTTGATCTACATGAGAGGAAAGCCAAAATTATGATGGATAAAATACCGGGACTGTCACGCACATGGAGCGTTATAGAGCTGTTGAATATACGCAGCTGTCGAGCGCCAAAGCTATAATCACTTCTCGAATTCTGGTGAATGAAGTTACAGGCAGTGAGATATACGCGGCATTGGTTTTAAGGCAGGGAATTACCGCGAGTTGACAGAAATATTCTCGATTCAATTCATCATCGTTGTATCGTTGCTGGAGTAAAGGGAAGGTGACGTGTATGTCATGTGATGAGATGATGCACAAATTCGCGTTGCCCTCTCCGAAAGCCTGCATCGTCTTATCGTAATTCACCAAGGGTCATCCATTCGAGATACGACCTTCTCTTTTGATTACCAATTTTCTGCCTGAAATGGCACCTCTCAAACAAAGAGCTGTCGCGACCAGCTTCATCTTCAAATTCCCATCCGATGACACCAGCCAGAAACCACAGGTCGCTCTCTTTCGGCGGAGCGACAAGGTAAACACATATCGGTAAGCCCGGCCCTTACATCATCAGGTAGCTGAGCTTACATATCATAGACACAAGTATGCGGGTGTTTCCGGCAGCGTAGAGGAGACGGACCTAAGTCCACTCGCCACAGCCTGGAGAGAACTCCAAGAAGAGACGACTCTTACAGAGGACTCGTTACGTCTGTTTCGGCAGGGGAAGCCTTTTTCGTTCGTCGACGAGTCTGTTGGAAGGGAATGGACCATCAACCCATTCGGCTTCATCCTCAAATCCGAAAAGGATGGTGGTCAAGGCGAAGCAGGCATCAAGATTGACTGGGAGCACGAAGGCTACCAATGGTTCGACCCAGATGCTGTCAATGAGTCAGATGACTTCGAGGGCGTTCCACACATCCTTGAGAGCCTCAGAAGGGTGTGGTTCAACGTTGATCTGGGTGAAGCGGCCGGCAACGTGCTTGGCCAGGGCTTGGTCGCTCTGCAGAACGATCATGAAAGCGGAGCCCGCCAACTGGCCTCCAAAGCTCTCGATACGTACATCGAAGTGATCAAGAAGCTCGATTCAGCGGATCGAGATCGGTGGTGGAAGAATGTCAGGTTTGCTGGGTGGCATCTGTGGAAGAACGGGCGCGAAAGCATGGGCGCGGCTATCCTGAACGTCGTTCTGTCAGCACTCGACATAATTCACAGCACTCTACCTTCCGATGGCTCGCTTACAGGGGGTTTAGTAGATGATGTTGTTGTGGCCATCAACAAGTACGCCCAATGTCGACAGAATACCAGCTCCAGAACCGGCGCGTCGTTTGAAACCTTTATAAACCAACACTTCTCTGGAGACGGATCACTCAAGATCCTTACGCTTTCGTCTAGTTCTACTATTACCTCAGCCATCACTCAAGCTTTGAAAAAAGTCTCTCGACCTGTCGAAGTTCGTGTGCTCGAATCCAGGCCACTCTTTGAAGGCGTCAAAATGGCTCATGCGATTGCTTCTTCCGCCAATGGAGATAAGGACATGGCTCGATTCACACTCTACGCTGACGCATGCGTCAGTATTGCAGCAGAAGATGTCGATATCGTTCTGATTGGGGCAGACTTGATCGACAGAGCGGCCGCCGTTAGCAATAAGGTCGGTTCTCTGCCTGCCATCTTGACAGCCAAGTACATTTCCTCCAAGGCCAAAGTTGTCGCGCTCTCCGAGAAGGAGAAAGTACTTCCTTTTCCACCTCCGAGCCAGGAAGAAAACGATCCACAGGAGGTTACGCAAGTTTGGGGACAGCTCAATTCGTCACTTACAGACGTCTCCAACCCTCCGGTCGAGGTAAAGAACATATACTTCGAGTGGGTATCTTCCGATTTGATCGATCATTATGTTACTGAGGACGGTGTAACCAACTCCGAGGGAATATCGAGATATGCCAAGCAAGTCCTCAAGAAGGCTGATCAATATCTTACGAGTCTATGAGCTCAAAGTCCGAAGGAGCTAATCTTTGGCTTGGACATCCACCCAGACATTGCTCAGAGTTACCTTATCCCTTCTTCGTTGCAGCCAATGATAGTGCCACATAGCCTTTTGGTGACTTCTGGTGCCTTGAAAGATCTGACAGACGCCAAACCACGAGTTTAAAATCTGATGGAATCAATATTGTTGTGGGGGTTTGTCTGACATTCGCCGCTTCAACCATGTATCCGGAACCGCTATTTCCGCTGCCAGATACACTACTTCTGTTGGAATAACTCCGATCAATATTCGTCAATTGGTAGACCAAGTGGTTGTTTCGCTACTCGCTGGACAAGTTCTAACCCAGGCGTTGATGTTTTTGCGCCAGTTTAACGCAAAATGCGGACAGTCTACGTTCAGACTTGACAGCTAAATTTGCGGCAAAGCAGCATTCTAGAACGTTCAAGACGTGCATAAGCTTTTGGACACATGAGGCATGACGGAGCGCCAAGGGCTGAAGCACGTTCTCAGTAAGCAGCGCGCGGATGGATCCTTGATTCTGGGGTATATGTCAGCCTTACAGCCCTAGTGACATAGCCCGCTATCCGACGACTTAGAACTTGGCGATATTATTTGTTGGTCATGACAAGCGCAGGATTTGTTTCCCGATTTGGGTACCATAGTGGAGATATTGGATGACTCGTTTATGAGTACCTGCGCCTTGTTTGTGATTCAGCATGGGCATGTTCAGCTCTGCTCCGACTGTTTCCTGGCCCTAATACAGCCATTCATGCTTGATAATACTACTCGTGCAGGCTGAAAATGCGGTCAGTATGAGTCCCCAGAGTTCAGGTAACCCTGATCAAGGTTGCAACGGTGGCGTTGAGCATGGCCTGTTCGGGACACTTCTTGTAAGCCGCCGTCCCGAGAGTTTGGTCTGCTGTCAGATTCTTACTTCCTGATAGATCACTACTCAATCTTGACTTACACGCCATGGCGACAAACATTATGACGTTCGGGTCGGGCCTATGAAGTCTTTATGCTTAACCGATTCTTAGGAAAGGCCGAGGAAGCTGACCCCCAAGGCAATCCCTACTGAGGAACCTAGGCAGAGATATCATCACAAATCATTGGGGGCGAGTGCTTCCATGGAACCGTACAAAGCAGTGTTGCTGGACGAAGGTATATATGAGGAGGGCAAACACTGCTCCTTTACTGCCTGCAGAATTTACCAAACCCCTATAAGAAGTTTGTTCTGTTGTCATTGAATTCACGAGTGTCGTTTCTCTTGCCCGGAGTACTGCAACAGTCATGACCGATCAAGATACTCTTCAGTCGACTCAGTCGAACAAAAGTCGATCTCAACGTGTTGTTACTTGCCCAATTGAGCAGACCAAGGAAAAGAGTAGAGCCTTGAATCAGAAGTTAGATGTGGCTTTGCTCCCGTTTCTATCTCTCTTATACTTGTTCAACGGTCTTGACCGAGGCAATGTTGGAAATGCTGAAACCCAAGGTACGCCGACAGACATTTTTTTTTCACTTCGGTCCTACCTACTCGACATGACGGACTAATGGCCCAAAGGCTTTACTAGGGACATAGGAGCCGAACCTGATGACCTAAACGAAGCTGTTTCGCTCTTCTTTGTTACTTTCGTTGTTCTCCAGCCTGTTTCTGCTGCAGTCGGCCGTTACATTGGTGCCAGGCATTGGATCCCCTTCCTAATGGTAAGTTGATGATTTCATGATCAATCTTCATCGAGATGTGCTAACATACTTGGAAGTTTGGCTGGGGTGCTGTAACTATTGGCCAAGCTTTCATCAGAGGTCGTGGTATGTGACCCCCCTCTCTCTGCTTGACGTCTCACTTCTTCTGACCTCATCTCAGGGGCGCTCATTGCCACGCGGTTGCTTATCGGTGCCTTTGAGGCGGGATTCTATCCCACAGCCGTCGCGTACCTGTCATTCTTCTACCCCCGATATGACTTTTGTGTCAGGCTCGCTTTGTTCTACGGACAATATGCCATCGCCGGTGCCTTTTCTGGTTCAATCTGTACGTTCTTACTCTACCCGTCACTCGGACTAATACTTACTCTCCGAAGCATATGGCATCTTCCATCTCCGTGGCGGCCGCCTCAAGAACTGGCAATACCTTTTCCTCATCGAAGGAGCTCTAACATGTTTCTTTGCTATCGTCGCTTGGGCATGGCTGCCTAACGGCCCGGGCTCTGCCTGGTTCCTTCGACCAGAAGAGCGGAAATTTGCTGTCGAACGCATGAAGCAAGACAACGCCCAATTTGTGGAACATGAGTACAGCGATGATGGAATAGAGAAGAAGCGCTTGAGCAAAAGAGACTTTGTGGAGACGCTCAAAGACTGGAAGTTGTGGACTGTCTTGGTGCTCAACATCTGCGCAAGTGTTCCCAGCAGTGCATTTTCAGTATTTTTGCCCTTGGTTGTTCAGGGGTTGGGCTATGAGTCTATTCTCGCCAATCTGGTAAGTCATGTTTGTTCACGAGCCGCATTCGAGCTTCGCTAACTGTTGATAACCAAGATGACCGTCCCTCCCTTTGTCTGTGGTGCCCTTGGTCTTTATGCTTTCGCTCTCAGTTCAGATCACTATAAAGAACGAGGCTATCACATTCTAGGTGGTCTACTGCTTGGCATAGTCGGTCTTGTGCTTACAGTCACTATTTCCTCAAGCACTGGGCAATACATATCCCTGTGCGTCCTCCTCTCGGGCGTATACATCTCCGCTCCTCTCACCATGGCTTGGCTGAGCGGCAACACGCCCGAGCCTGGTAAGCGGGCTCTGGTCCTCGGTGTTAATGGATTTGGTAACCTCGGCGGCGTCATCGGCGCACAGCTATATCGACAACGGTACAGGCCCGACTACAAGATCCCATTCTATGTTACATTAGGCTTTCTTGCGATTGCTCTGATCGGCTATGTATCGTATCGATTCATGCTAGCGGCCGTCAATAAGCGCAAGAGGGCCTTGTTGGAAACAATGACGCCAGAGGAGATTGAGAGTGAGAGGCTCAATGACCGCCGATACGCAGACAAGAAGTTGACATTCATGTACGGACTGTAATAGGCCAGTCTAACTTGGCCGATGGAAAGGATCAGTCGCTAGGATTAGACAAGCTATAGATAGATGGGTGGATATATGAAGTTTTCTGTACATCATGATGCCTTCTCCACGTCCTTCATGCTGGCCAGTTGGCTCTGTAACCCTTGCTTCCCCACCCTCATAGCCATCTCCAACTCCCTCTCCTCCTCTCTCAAACGAGCTTTACTCGCCGCCACCTCCCGGTCCCGCTTCCTCCTCTGCTCCTCTACAACACGGTTCCTCTCCTCGAGCGCCTTTTCGCGCTTCTCGCGAGCCCCGCGTTGCCTACGCTGCTCCTCGTCGTCCCTTGCCGCATCTGGGTCGTCAGGTGGCGGAGGCAGGCTGCTCACGTAAGCCTCGATCAGAGGATCACGGATCTTGGGCTCAAGTGATATGAAGCGAATGTCGGTGAGGACCGGGTCGGGTAAGCCGGTAGATAGCGATTTGTTATTGAGCAGATGCACAGGCTGGGCCTTGAGCAGGGCAGTGAGATCGGATTTGAGCTTGGATTGGGGCATCTTGAGGCGGCTGATGTGTTCGCGATAGGCCTTTTCACGATCCTTATCACTGATCTTGTGATCTTTCATGACGTCCTCTTTCTTGTATTTCCTCTTGAACTCTGGCCAGTAAAGCTTTGGGGTTGCCTTTTCTTGCAGGAATGCCATGTAAGCAATACGAGGATCCCGCTTTTCCTGCCTGGCCCGTTGCTCCTTTAACTCTGCAATCTTCTCGCGTGTCCACTCGTCCCAGCATTCTCGGCGTGCCTTTGTAGTGCTAAGGGCTGTGTACCGCAAATCGTCGATGATCTTGCCTTCTTCTAGTAGCTTTTCCCACGGACTGTAGGGGTTGATGTTGAAGTCATTCAAGAGATCCTTGAACAGATACTTGGCGTCGTCTTCGGAAAGGGGCACACCCTCAGCACCTTCAGGCCACTCTTCAGCATTGCCATCGTCGTAATCGCCAGGTTCGAGGCCGTAGTCGTCACCCATAGCCTGTAGTTGTGCTGCGAAATCGGCTTCTGTGAATTCCAGCGGGGCATTTTCGTCAACTTCGGGATCCGCAGTCCGCTGTCGTTTCGAAGGATGTTCTTGGTCGTCGTAATCGCCTTCGCCTTCGCCCTCGCGTTCGTCCTCGCCCTCGTCGTCTGTCACCTCGACCTCTTCATACTCGCTATCGTCATCCAGTTCCGGGGCTGGGGCATCTGCCTTTGTTGTCACCGTCTGCTCCTCTTTCTTATCATCCTTCTGGGCTTCTGCTTCTTCCTGCGATTCTCCCAAAGCCTTCTGTCGGAGCCGTGCCTTGTCGAGCTCCAGAATAGCTGGCATTAGCTTCTCTGGAATGCGCCAGTAGCTGGCGTTCTTTACAGGATTGTATACAAAGCGCCTCGAGTACTTTGTGTAGACCAGGATCCATGGTTCGCAGCCTGGAATCACTTCTTTTTTCCTCGGTTTATCAACGGGTTGTGGACGTGGTCGGCCCTCGAACCCTCCACGACCAACGCCATGACCCCCTCGTGAACTGTATGACCTTGCCCCATTCTCTGCCTGGTTGAATTGTGCCATATAAGCATTCGCGACGTTTGGATCGGCCAGTGAGGGTATTGATCCATAGGCAGGATACATCGGCGCTGGTGCTTGGGCCGGCTGTGGAGGCAGCTGGACTCCTGGACGCTTGTATGTTGACTCTTTAGTCTCGGCATTGTAGTAGTATGTATAACCAGTCGGCGCTGTATGCTCAGACCATCCTGGAGGTAGCGGCGCCAGAGCAGCAGCCGATGGCGTATGTGTTGACTTGAGCATCGTTTGTCGCGTCGCAGATTATGACATCAGGTCAAGTGTCGGTCGTATGAAGGATTGCGCTCGACGGATAAATATATTCGAAGAGACTTGATGCTTTGTTGAAGTCGCGTAGCCGTCGATTGGCGTAGTATTTGTTGTGAAGAGGATAAGGTTATGATATAGTTTGCTAACAGATCCTCGCCAACCTTGGGAAAATAAATCCAAGAGCTTGGGCCTGTTGTTCAGGTACAGGAGTGGAGGGGCAGCCGTGGCAGCTTAATTGTGCTTACCCTATAGTCCGTCAAATTTTGCCCGCCTCATAATGTCCAGACTTGTTCGTTAAGCAGTTGAGTGTATAAATGAAAGTATAGCGTTGACTCAATCTTATGTGATCCATACTGTTATGTATAAAACTCGAGCTTGGTTGCGGTTGGTGAGGCGTCTTACATATATTATCCGAAATTACAGTCCTGAATGTAGAGTGAAGACTCCAGATAGAGGTCAATATACTTGAACACATTGAATGAGGTGGAAATCGCTACTAATCTTCTAGTCTGTGATAGTATTCTATCTATTTATCGTTATGAGTACAATAGAATCTGCATAGTATGTTGACGCTCAGAGCTTGGATATATGGCCCCAGAAATCCTATCGATAGATTAGGGGCCCTCATTCCATTTCCTTTTCTGGACAAGAGAACCAGCCTCACAGCTACAACCTGTCAACTCTTTACCACCAAATAAGCAACTCTACTCTTAACATTTAGGCCGGCTCACATACACAACAAAGCAGAACAAGGGAAAAAATCTGCCCGGTATATCAAAGAGCTTTGGGGACCCCAAGTCAATGTCCCGTCATTCCCGCCCTTCACCTCCATCTGCAGCCGTCATCATCCTCAACCATGGCTCCGGCTCATAGCTATGGCCCATCTGGCGGACCAATCTCATTCTTGCGAAGATGTTGGAAGGTAAATCATGACAATACAGCCTACTTTTAGTGTAGACATAGACTCATGAAAATTTCTCCAGACGACTCATGCGCCTGACTACGTTGGCTTCCTCTTTCTCCTAGCAGGCTGGATCTTGGTCTGTATCACTCCTGTATCCAAAACTCACAAGATCAGTTGACTAACGTATTCGTAGACGGTTCTCTTTGTTAACCCATTCCATCGCATGTTCTTCATCAACGACCTCCAAATCTCTTACCCCTTTGCTGTTCATGAGCGCGTTCCAGTTTGTACGTCTAGGCATACCATCTTCATTCTCCGCGACCGGAGCTAACGGGAAACCATCAGTCATGAATTTTGTATATGCCCTCTTCATACCACTGGGTGTTCTTATAGGCTACAACATACTTGCAAGGTCCCCGGCTGCCAAGCACGAAGTCACCTACCTCTCGTTCCTCATCTCTATTGTTCTCACTTCCTTCATCACTGACATCATCAAGAACGCTGTGGGCCGACCTCGTCCTGACTTGCTGGACCGTTGCAAGCCCGATATCACTACAAAGGCCAATACTCTCGTCACCATCGACGTCTGCACAACACCGGATGGCCATATTCTCCAAGAGGGCTGGCGATCCTTCCCCTCAGGCCATTCATCCTTCTCATTTGCTGGCCTAGGATTTCTCAGCCTCTTCCTCGCTGGCCAACTCCACGTCTTCCGTTATTCAGCTGGCGGCCGTGATCTCAGCCGCGCTTTGGTCTGCCTCGTGCCACTCATCGGAGCAGGTCTAATTGCCATCTCCCGGTGCGAGGACTACCGCCACGATGTCTACGATGTCTGCGTAGGCTCAGCTCTAGGTATGAGTGTCGCGTACTGGAGCTACCGGCGTCACTTTCCGCGACTGTCTAGCCAAAAATGCGACGAGCCCTACCCACGACCAGGCGTCGATACCCAGCCAGGCTGGCAACGAATCACTGATGACGAGGAGGCAGCAAGAGGGACAGATGTAGGATTCGAGATGGAACACTTGAGTGGTTCGCGACGCTGATATTGGGGACTTAGGCATAGTTTGCGTGCTTGTTTCAGATGCCCTGGCTTCGACTGCATTGCATAACTCTTTTATCGGAGCATCACATCTTCATCCAACAAGAATTTATAGACTTGGTGAAACCATCCATTCGTCGAATAGGGTCTGGTCGTGTGGTCATTTCATGATATTATTGTACAGGGGCAGATAAAAGTGGCCCCGCGTTTCCTTCTGCCCATCTATCAAGAATCTATCGTCGTATTCCTTACTTTTCCTCAGTGTCCTCGGTCTTTGCCAGATCATGCTCCTTCAGCAATGCCGTGATCTCGTCGGCGCTCCACAGGCGATGGTAGATCTTGCCATCTTCGGTCTGTCCTACTGTTGCAAACTCGACTGAAAGTGGTGTTAGCGAAAAACCTCCATGATCCCACCTGGTAGATACATACTCTTCTCGCTGCTCAGCTTGGTCGAGTCCATCGTCTTGCTGAGGACCTTGACAGCCATGCCGCAAGCCTCCTTCAGGGTGCAATCCTCCTTGTAGTCCTGCTTCAACAAGCTCTGTGCGCTAGCATTGTTGGCTCCCGCACTTGTGGCCTTCCAGCCACCATAGTTGCCGGAGGGGTTGCTGAGGTAGAGCTGGAACTGTCTTCGAGGGTCCCAACCAGCATAGATGAAGGACACACCAAAGGGACGTAGACCACCGTGTTGAGTGTAACCCTGCTTAAGATCGCAGAGTCGGCGCACAAGCTGTTCGCAGGGGATGTCTTCGTTGTAGGTGAGGAGGTATCGCTGAGCGGCTTGTCGAGCATAGTTGATAAGGATGTTGGCGTCGGCGGTCATTCCAGCGACAGCGCAGATCATGTTGCTACACAAAGACAAGGCGAATATTAGCCTGGGACTTCCAATCCAAAAGAGAAAGCGGATTGATTGAGGGTTGCGCACTCGTTCAAGATATAAAGCTTCTCGGCGGAGGTGTCTTGCTCCAGCAGCTTCGAGGTAACCTTTCGCTCGGCGGCCAGGACGATGCCATCCTTTGCCAAGATACCAATGGCGGTACCTGCGTGTGAAATGGCCTCTAGCGCATATTCGACCTGGTACAGACGGCCCTCTGGTGAGAAGATGGTTGTCTATGGAAATCGGTTAGCTTGGTGGGAGAGCTTCCAGGTGTTGTAGCTTCAAGGGCCAACGCACTCGGGAATCGTAGCGACGAGACATGGTGGAGGCGTAGTGATGATAAATAGATGGTAGGAACACAGCAACTCTCTGGAGTTTTCAAGAGAACCAGGTCAATAGAGATAGAGAGTCGTTGTGTTGTTGACGATCTGGTTGTTGGAGTTGAGGCTGTGGATTCGTTTACGTCGGTGCAGCCCAGGTTGGTTACCTGTAACGGAGCTCTAGGCCGCCGCGCCGCGTTAGCTTTCTGCTGCTGACCTTAGTTGCTGCACTGAGGCTGTAAGTTAATGCCTCAGGCCTTCAAGATGGGGGACAAGATGAGCCAATCTGACGCTTCGAGCGCTGCAAGGCTGATTCTTAAAAAGATGACTAATCCTAAACTCTCTCCTTCGCAGTCCTCTCAATTCTAAGGCAATCAATTGCCACAGTCAGGCATCAAACAGCTTCGCAACAAGCCAATTGTCGCAAGCGCGACAGCAAACCTACCCTTGCTCCTGCCACCTGCCACCACAATTAGCTCAAAGTCGCTGGAAAAGGGCATGAGTGGGCGGAAGCTAGTGCCGAAAGTTTTCCACCACAATAGCTCCCTTCCCCCTCCAACTAGGAAATCGCAACACCTCGACTTTACATCATCATTTCGCTGCACCACACGACAACTCCCTCAACGGCCTTATAAGAGCCATCGCCAGTTCTTTTATTTCTGCGCGACATTCGCAGATTCTGTCCTGGATATTGGCCTGAAGTTCGCACGTACTTTTTACGCACGCGACCCGCCCCAACTTACTGATACTGGGTTTATTCCATCACGAGACTGTCGCGAATCCTTCACGCAGTCTGTAACGCCTCTTGACGGGCTAGGAGCTTATATTGCACTCGGCACAGCCTACCACCAACCGAGCGACCTTGTTGTTCCTTCGGCGCACGCCCAAACCCAACACTTGAGTACCAGCGCTAGTGAGAGCATCTCTTTGCGCCAAGACGTAGAGAGATTGAAGAGACAGACAAGCATCTGTGCGTGGATCAACTGGGGAGAACCTGTCCTTGACATAGTCGTGATTCTCAATTATCTCCCACGTAATTACATCCATGCCTCTTTAAAAGCGCACATCGTCCCGCGCTTTGCTGCAACAGTAGACCTTCCAACACCACTGCATCGTCAATCAAAGCCGTTCATATCGGCACACATCGCTTCCCCGCAAACGCGTCACAAGACATTTGCGCATACTTTACAACATGTCCGGTAAGCGACTAGGACTCGCTAGGTCGTCAAAGCGTTCTCAGCTTGTTGAAGACGAAACACCCAAGCGCGACGACCACCGCGAAATCAAGCGTTCCAAAGTATCAACTAACAACAACAAACCAGGCGAAGCGGAACCCCGACGATCGGTACGGGCCACCAAAGGCCAGCATACCAAATCATTCGACGAACTTGAGCCAGCGACTATGCCCAAGAAGCGACAGACCAAGAAGACCAAGAAAGCCAAAGAGCAAGAGCAGGAACAGGAACAGGAACAAGAACAACAACAAGATCAGGAAGAGGAAGAGGAGGATGAGTTGATTCGTTGTGTTTGCGGCGCTACAGAACAAGATGAAGATTCAGGCGAAGCTTGGATTGCTTGCGAAACCTGCGGCGCGTGGCAGCACAATGTCTGCGTGGGGGTAAGCTCCTTTGACGATGAGATACCCGAATATTACTGGTGCGAACAATGCCGGCCCGAAGATCATAAAGAGCTTCTCGATGGTATGGCCAAGGGCGAGAAGCCGTGGCAAGCCCGGCGCAAAGCTCACGAAGAGGAGGCCAAAAAGAAGAAACGCGGTGGACGCAAAGGCAAGGGCAAGCGACACAGTGAGACCAAGGAAGAAGACAAGACCAAGGCCAAGGCATCTCCTGCGCCGGATGCCACCAAAGAGAAAAAGGACACCAAGACCGCGAAGCGAAAAGCCCGGGAAGATTCTCACGACACAGATGGCAAGGTAAGGCTCTCTTTCCTTCAGCTTACACGTTTCTCATACTGACAAAATGTGCGTACAAAGTCGGCTAAAGTTCGTCGCGTGTCCGAAAACGAGGCTACGCTGGGCTCCGTCTCCTACACACCGCCGGATGATCTGGCCAAGTCGATTGGAGACTTGCCTGGCACTCGCACAGGTCCAGCCAAAGCGCTGAGCAAGTCCATCAGCCACGTCTTAACGTCGATGCAGAAGCAAGGTGAGCTTCAGCTGGAGGAGGGTAGCACACTCGAGTCCAAATCCGAGACCCTGGCACTTCAGATCGAGCGTGGTGTATTTGACACCCACCCAGCAACCAAGGGACAGAAAGAATACAACCAGCAAATCAAGACACTAAGCTTCAACCTAAAGAACAACCCGGAACTATGCCATGGACTTGTCTACCAGACACTTTCTCCCGCAAGTTTGGCCGTCATGACATCGGATCAGCTTGCTTCGTCAGAAATGCGGAAGCAGACTGCCGAGATGAAGGCTAAGGCAGAGAAACAGTCCATCCTCTATACTTCTGAAGCAGGGCCTCGTGTAAGAAGGACACACAAAGGTGAAGAGGTCGTTGATGACGAAACATTTGTCAACGACTCTGCTGTACCCCTCCCCCCAGGTCCTAGCCGTACAGATCCCAAGGCCGTTAAGGATGAGCCTGCAGGGGGTGACAAGGCAGACCTGGCATCACACCCACCACAGCATGACGACAAGCAACGATCGCCAAGCCATCCCGACTTTGATATCACAAAGGTCTTCTCGAGCGTCAAATCTCCCACTACATCTCATAATCGCAGGCCTTCAGCTCTAGCAACTGGGGCTAACGGCCCTGGCGTGGATGCAGATGTTGACCGTATGCTTCAAGATGAGAACGAGTCGCCCCCTTATTCACCCACAGAGGATACTCAGGATCCAGATGTTGTCTGGCGTGGTTCTCTAGCTATGAGCTCGATTGCAGACTTCGCAGCAACGGCCAAGCATATCGGTGGAGCCAACTTTGCTTCAATAGGACCTTGGACGAAGTTGATCCCTAAGCGAATGACGGTGGCCGGACGAATTCCAGAGCAGAGTGCCATCGAATATCTTTGCGGCCTTCGCTACAGTTCTTTCACTGACATTATTGTCGTTGCACTCACACCTGTGTCACCAGTCTCTCATGCCGAGTTCAACGCCTTGATCGACTATTTCATTAGTAAGAAACGTTATGGCGTCATTGGCGACAAAGTGATGGGCAATGTACGAGACACATACCTTGTGCCGGTCCCTGCAGGCGAGGATAACTACCCCGAGTTTATGCTCAACCTAGTTGATAACAAGATCCCCAAGAGTCGCACCGAGCCTATGCTATTGGCAGTGTTTGTTTATCGGAACGACCCTGAGCAGCTAAAGCAACGCAAAGACGGGACAATCAGTCAACATGATGCCAATGGCTTGGGATCACCTGTCCCTGCAGCTCATGCACATCGAAGTAACTCAACAGCTTCAGCTGGACCGGCCTTTTCACCAGCAACTCCCCAAGCACCTCAAGGAGGCTTTTCACAACATTCGCCTCCTGCTCAGTGGCAGTCTACAACACCCGTACCTATTCCTCAGCCACCAGGTTACATCCGGCCGACGCCAACAGTAACGCCCCAGTCGGATACGCAAATGTCTGAAGCACAAAAATATCAGGCCCAACAGGCGGGTGTAGCTGTTGCGCAAGAACTCCTTGGGCCTTTGATCTCGGTACCCACTGTGCAATTCATATTGCCTCAAGCGTATCAAATGGCGCGACAAGAATGGGAAGTGGTTCGAAAAGTCGTGGAACGTGATGCTCGAGCACGCGAAGATCTTCAACATTTCGGCCATTGTCTAGAGAAGGAGCATACTACAAACAATACCGGTAGTGCTGCTATACAATGATACCGTGCAAGGGGAAAGGGGAAGACTAAGATACCAATAAGGGCAAGACTAGTAGTAAATGGCGTGTAGGAGTCTGGGGGCGGCATCTGTCTTTGGGACCATCTTGTTAGTTTTTCAAGGGCTGGTTAGCATGCTTAAGCTCATGGCAGAGGGTGAGCTGGGAGGAGGTTTTGGATTTTTATGATACTCTAGAGACGTGAAGAGACGGGCTAGCTTTTATTTCTATAAATGAACAATCATGATACTCTCAATCTATTCTATTACATTGCTTCCAGTTAACCGATTACTATGACACGACCGCGCTGTATCTTTGCCAAGCATAACCAAAGGAGATGTTGATCTTGCTCTGTTAGTTCTTCAGCATGGTCCCGCGGCAACCTTGTGCAACGACTGTGGGAACTATGCAGCTGGCAAAAGAACGATTGTGACAAGTGCGAGGCGCGCTAGTAAGAAAAGAGAACGAGTGCGACACCAACGTTGCTATCATCATCTCAAACAAACCGCCAAGGACAAGGTATTCAAGGAGGTTTGACATGAGGGTAATTGCAAGCACGAAGGAAGCTCTACGATGGTGTTAAGTCAATATGGCCCTGTGACAGCTAAAATCTAATAAGCTTACTTCATTTAGCCTTGTATCATCTGGACTTGTCTCTACTGTGCTTGTGTCTGCTTATCTGGCCTGTCATGATTGAATCTCTATCGATATATCCTCTGCGTGGTATGCAATTTTGCATTTTCCCAACATGGGATGCGAGACCAAGGTGAAACTCAAGTCCCTGAACCCCTTTCCCGACCCTTCAGTGAAGTCTCTCTGAGCGTATTTCCAGCCCAGATGTAAGAAGCATTGCGTCGGATGATACTGAAAACCGGAAGCCAGATACATTTGTGAGGTCTATCTGGCATGAGTCCTTTGATATCAACAACTTCAAACTAACATCCGAAACAACTCCTATCTAGAACAGATTGTCCAATCTAGCTCTAACTAACGCCCTCACATAACGGGAATTCCCTCATACTCTGCATAGCCAAGGGCGAGATTCATATTTTCTGTGTAAATCCGTTAGCAACGCGATGAGCTTCTTAAAGGAGGAGGCTACTCACGCAAACACTGGGTTGCAGCACCCTTCGCAAGGTTGTCGATAGTGACAACTCTGGATGCAAGTTAGCATGATTGGATCCTTCAGAGGTTATCGTTGACTTACACAACCACGCGCTTTCCAGAGCTGTCGACGGCGAAGCCTCCGATCTCTACC
Organism: Fusarium guadeloupense; assembly: GCA_021655865.1. Lineage (NCBI taxonomy): Eukaryota > Fungi > Ascomycota > Sordariomycetes > Hypocreales > Nectriaceae > Fusarium > Fusarium guadeloupense. The sequence continues at coordinate 52,816 of JAJJWM010000176.1, forward strand.
CCATGGCGTCCCATAATCGCGCTCACCAACGGTGGCTCCCCCACTACCTTGATGAGCTTCTCCCCCGCGTACCGGTCCTGATAGATCTGGCGGATATCTCGTGAAGTCACCTCCTTACGAAGGGGTATGCTCAGAGTCAACGTGATGCCCCTGTACCATCTTTTCGATCCGTCAGTTTTTGTCCCCACTGTTCTAGTCCGCTGAGAGCCTTGACTTACCCAGCCACGTGGGGCACGAAGGCAACCTCATGGTTCAGCTGATGAGATATCTCACGTTCGTGGATATGCGACGTTAAGGAGTAAGGTATAATCGCATTTTTGAGCACTTCCAAATTGTTCCTCGGGTTTGGCTTGGATCCTGCTCCAGAGTAGCCTGAGCAGCCGAAGATGACGGGCATCCCCTCGATCAAGTCTAGGGCTCCGCTGAGCCCTATCTGAGCACCAGTTGCGTAGCATCCGGGATTAGAGATACGCCTGGATTGTGCAATCTTGGAACGCTTTACAAGTTCTGGGAGGCCATACGTCCCTGTTATTAGTCAGTAACGCAGTCAATCTCGCCAAGATGTGACTCTTTCTTGGAGACTTACATGTGTCATCAAACCGAAAGTCAGCCGAGAGATCAACTATGACGCTCTTGCGATTGCCTTGATCCAGGGCCTCAACGTAAGGCTTGCAAACACCATTGGGAAGAGCGAAGATCCAGCAGTCCACCTTGCCGTCATTGTCCAACTGAGCAATATCCTCGGGTGACAAGGTTTCGTAAATGATGTTGCGTTTGGTGTATCCCTCAAGTGGCTGGCCAGCAAGCTCTCGAGACGATACATGTTGAAGGTCCATAAAAGGGTGCTTGTTGAGGAGTTCAACGAGAACTTGACCAGTGTACCCTCGGGCTCCTATCAGACCAATTCGAGCTGGGGTCTCATTTGTCGCATTCTTCTTGCCGAGGGGAGGATTGGGATTCATCGTCATGACATAACCTCGTCGTTGCTGGCTAATACCAGCAATGGTGAAGCTGTTTTGCCGGCCGGTGAGGCATCGGGTTGGGCCCATGGCAGGGAGAATTGACGCGCATCGTCGAACAGCGCGACAAGCGCCGGCGCGCGCGGCCACGGAGGTGCTAGAGAGCATGGTGACAGATGCTTCTCAGGCCAATTGACGGGACGATAAGGTGGTGAGGTCAGAGATGGGACCGGGGTGACTCTTGTGGAGGTAGAATTTATGAGGCCGGGAGCAGAGGGGAAAGCCTCGGCGATTTTCTTTTCCTGCTGCGGCCGAAATCGCTCGCCCACTCGGCCCTGAGTTAAAGTGGCGGTGGGGTAAGGGCTGGTAGTAATTAGGTTACTTCAATAACTTTCTGGTGAAGAGCTAGCGTCTTATATTAATACTAAACAGTGTCCCTTGCGAGGTATAAAGGTATAATAAAGGTAAAGGTACTGATTTTAATATAATCAAGAGAAATATATAATATTTAAAGTACTTGAAATTATACTTATTTCAACTTATGATAAATATATTGATAGTTTTCAGACTTATAAATTATAACATTATATTTATGATATCTTTAGAAAATAATTTAATTAAGTAAACTCTTTTAATTATAGTTATTTATACCTATTTTGTAAAAGTATTTTTCTGTTAGTATTTAAGTTATAAATTAGTTACTATTATAATTCCAACTGTATATACATCTTTATAAGACTCTTTATTAATTAGTACCTTACTGAGTTACTTTTAAAAACAATAACTAAGATCTCTGGTTCTAGAGACACTAGTCGCAGAAAATAGTCATCCTTAAATAGAAGATAAGAACTTAACGGGATCCCATATTTTCCACTACTTATAGTCTTATGTGCTTGCTTTTACAGCAAACTCTAACTATATACATCGGATCTATAGCCACCCGCCATAGCAGCATAAGAGATCAAACCAGTATAAACACGACTGGCATCTCTTGCTGAAATGTTTCTTATGAGCTTGCCCAAGCCAGTTAGATCAACAGACTGAATAAGTTGTGTATGTAATCAGGCACGTTGACACCGGCACCGTGATTCATTTGGATGGTCACCTACATTCGACTATCGAACCAGAAACAGCGAGCGCGTGGTTAGCAAGCTGAAGGGTTTATAGACCCCTATTAACTTCTATGCCTCAAGACGCTCCTCCAAAGGCGGCCCAATATCGAAGCCAGCTGCCTCCAGATCACGTTTGCACAACGCCCAGTCCTGCTTGAGGGCCGGAAAATGAGTCCAGGACCAGCTACGTCGCCAGTCATGGCTAGCGAGGATATCATGCTGCGCTTGTCCCTTGCTATACTGGTTGAGAATAGTTGTTATCCGAACTGATGTACTGGTGATCTGAGGAAGCTCGCCCAAGCTCTCATTTCTCCGTTTGTCGGCTGCTTCTTTGTGGCGTCTGACCTCCAGATTATCTTCATGGATAGGACGTCCAGAATAGATGCATTCCTTTGCCCTTTGGAAGTCATCTCGATGCTCCACCACAAGGGAATGATCTTCCTCCCAGAGGCATTTTGCTTGATGCAGGAAAACGGCCCATAGTCCCAGGGCCTCATCGTCGTTTCCAGACGCACCAGTCAGGATTCCGGCAAACCATGCCAGGCGAGCGACTGCAAATCCCGCCTTTTCATGTCCTTGAACTCGGAGTCTCTCTCTTATAAGAGCCAGCGCCCCATCTAGGTGGCCCAAGAGGGCAAATGCACGTGCGCGGTACCATACAGCCGTGTTCGTTACATGATCTGCCGAGCCTTTTCTTTTGAACAATTGGTCGATGAATGAGTCTAGCAGGGAGCCGGCCTCTTCCAAATGCCCAGAGCTGAACAGGATGGATGCTAGATTTGTCTTGGCTGATAACCAACCGTCGTCGTCTCCGAGCTTCTCTTGGATTTCTGTCACCAATTCCTTGACCTTGTCACTATTGCCAGGCTGGAAGAATCGAACAAGGTCTAGCTTGGCTTGTAAAGTCCGGCTATGGTATGGGCCAATAACCTCGTCCATCTTCTTCACCACATCGTTCCAAATCGTTACCAACCCATCTATGGGTTTGTCGTTGACTTGGAGAAACTCTGTCATATGTGCGAGAAGCCTAAACTTGCTGTTAATCGCCAACCCACTACCCAGCTCCATATCGCCTTCGCTAACTACGGTTTTGGCATGTGGCATAAGCTGTTGCATCTCTGTGTAGTTTTCGGCGTTTGGCACAGGAAATGTGTAAGCCATGACAGTCATAGCCTTTGTGGCCATCTCTCTCGCCAGCCGCCCGTCGCTTCTCATCTGGTTCCGCAGTACAGCATGCACTAGCCGATGTATTGTCACGGCTCCCTCGTCATGACCTTTAGTTAAAGCAGAGTACTTCTCTAGAAGAGCCAAGGACTCGTTGACCTCGTCGCTTGTCGGGTATCTGACTCTTCCCGTGGCTTGCCAATCGTCCCATTCAGGGCCGAGGACGAATATTCCAATGCTGAAAAACTCATAACGCTCTGCGTACGTGATGAAGAGAGAACGGGGGATTTCCTGCCTTTCGAAGAGGCTCATAAGTCGGAGAAGTTCCATGGCTAGACTGTTCTCTGACTCGATTGCCCCGAGTGTCAAGATTAGTGTTCTTGCGACGGCGCTGTACCTCCCCCCTTCGTCTCTCAGAACAGCAACCTCATCCTCGGGGGCCTGGTCTGGAATTAGGTTTCGAGCTTGTCTCAAACGCTCTAGGTACTGGGACATTGGCCCTCCTTGCCTGGCCAAATATGCTGTCCCTTGCATCAAAGCCAGCGGTAAGTGTTCAAGTTCTGCTGCTAGTTCTGCTAGGTCTGTGTTGTCGTAGTCCGCTGAAAGGAGCCTCTTTCGCATCAGCTTGACGCAGTCATTTGGTGTCATTTCATTGACTGTGACCATATTATCCGGACCTGCAACTATTGAGGCTATCTCTTTGCTACGTGTAGTGAAGAGTATCGATCCATCTCTGGAGCTCGGGAGGTAGCCTTGGATCATCATCTGATATGCGTCTAAACCTTTGCTCTCACGGAACATGTTGATATCGTCGACGTTGTCAACTACCAAAACCCATGACCGTTGTTGAGCTTGGATCTCGAGCCATTCTTTGACTTTTTGGAGCCTATCATGCTGTGATAGCTGTGAGTTGTCCACGTCGCATCCTGAGATCTTGCATCGACGGGCTATCTTGGTGTATGAATCGACAAAGCGTTCAATGCTGTCTCCATGTATCCAGAATACGGAGTTTCCATGCCTTTCGTGCATTTCCGTGACCCACTGAATTGCAATTTGTGTTTTGCTGCCATCTTTATGTCAGTGACTGTTGTTTAAGTCGAATCGTTCTGTTTACCCAACCCCCCCAACTCCCCAGATAGCTGCGCGTCTGTGGTATCTCTTTTCATAGTCAGTCGTTTTCAGACCCAAACAATCGTTCAGTTTCTTAAGCTCTGACTCTCTGCCTGAAAAGAACAGGTTTCTGGGAGCTGAGATGAACCAAGCGGTAGACTTATTTGCAGTGCCAACCGTGCGCCGCGGCAACTCGTGTTTCATCTCAGCAGTCTGCTTAGCCGCTGCACTTAGCATCTCTTTGATTGTGCTCCTCACGGCCTTGTAGCCCTCATCTGTCGCACTGCTAAACTTGACCATGCTGCTGTGATCGGCATGTATGGCTCTGCCCCTATCGCCGCCAAGTGTCGCAGATTCTTTCGGCACAATAATTCCTCCCCGCTTGCTGGGCAACGCTTCCCAGAAACAATCGGTTCGTATTCTTCTAGCTTCCTGTAGGGCGTGGAACTCCTCGTCTATACGGTCTCGCAGCTCGCAGCTTTCGTTCAAGATCTCGAGCAGGTTGATGTTAGTGTCCATGAAGATGCCAAGAAAGGATGCAGCTGTCATGGCAGATCGAGACTGCTTGCTTCCACGATGGGGTGTTCCCATGAAAACTATGCCGGCTGTCGACTTCCAGACGTCGTGGTAATCTTGGGTTGATCGTCGATATGAGAAGCACATTGCCTAAAGTAGGAAGATGGATACTTTATAAGTTTCCTGTCGAGCAACAGTGGGCTTCAAGTTTCAACTAACATCTTTGCATACGATACCACCTAAACTGTGGCACACAAAGATGATGTGTCTTTCCATAGTTTGGGTCTCGCATCGATAATCCCTCAGAGCGTGTACTAGCTCACGAGCGTGCTCCGAGGCAGACTCAGCAGCCAGCCTACCTGATGCACTATCCTTGTTGATGACTCTCGCATCATAGCCAAACGTCATGACACGGGATCTGGGTATATCCTTTGGTAGCAGCAGTTTGGGCCAGGGCTCAAGCTTGGTCCCATCAGAGTCGGTTGCCCTCCAAGTTTTATACCGGTCACCCATAAGGCCATGAACAAAGACGATACTAAGGGTCTCAGAGGTCAGTCTATAGCTTTGATGGAAATGTGACTGGGAGAGGCACGCACTCAACGTCTGCGTCTGCTCCGCCATCGTACCAAACCGCGAGACCCAGAAGCTTCTGTTCTTTAGTCGCTTGCGGTTGTATGGGCTTAGAGCGGCCTCGATCACTGATATTTCGTAGCATCTCGTGTCGTTATTGATCTCATTATCACCATGAAACGGCTATGACTGTCAGCTCCAGCCGTAACAAGAAACCAGTCACATGCATCTATTCGCCGGAGTTTTACCACAACATCATTATTGATACAGAGACACTGCTATTGGCATAGAAAGTTATACTTCTTTGGCTTCAAAGGTTTGCATTCTCTTTCTTAAATCATAAAACTTTTGAAGTGTTCTATGTAGTTATAGAAATTGGCTTCTGGATGTCTTGTAAGTGTTAGTGCAGTGAGCTAACGACTTACAGTAGCTTGCTAGACTGTCTTATTCTTAGACTTTGATCGTTCTGCTAAGCGCTCAGCACATATACCGATCTGTTTCTGGCCCTCGTCCGAATCCAAATATTCCTAGCCAATTTCTCTATTTCCTGCATTCTCTCCGCCGCCGCAAGGTCGATATCCCCCAGATCGAGGCTCCCATTCAATCGAAAGTCGCCTTCCTCCCTGACATCTGCAAAGCGCTGCTCTTCCAGAACAGCTTTGTGATGCTTCTCTGCGCTTGTTGCCATACCTACAATGTAGAACAGGAGACCTTTGATCCCTGTGCTCGTATCTATTGTCTTGTACATACCAGTTCCAATACTGATGACAGTCTGGATCTTGTCATCAGGAAACTCCTGCTTGGCTTCTTGTATAGCTTCAATGATGGGATTGTTGCTTTCAAGTCCTCCGTCAAAGTAGGATATACCGCCAACACTTATAGGCGGGAAGTAAATTGGTGCGGCCGACGTTGCACGCGCTGGTTCCCAGATTTTGAACCGTCCAGGAACTTCAGCCGTCTCACTGGCCTGTGGGTTCAGGGGCAGATATAATCGAATCCGCTTAGCTTTCTCCTCGCATTTGGGCACGGCGCAGACAAACGTATAAGTCGGAAACTTCATGTCGGTGATGAGAGTCAGGTCTTCTACACCACGGCCACTCTGCTTTAGCATGTCCGAGCCGCTTGGAAGGAGGTTCGCCTTGATCGTACGGCAAACAGCATCTTTGAGCTTGTCGCCGTCAAACAACGACCACTGGAGGACGACGTTGCTGACCTTCCGAATGGTCTCAAAGGGCGCCATGCTATACCTTCTAGAAAAGATGTCCTTGGACAAGGCTTTGTATGCCTGGATGCACTGGCGCGTATCCATCTGGAGACGGCCCAGCATAATGGCTAGCAAGCCTCTAGTACTTTTGCCGCCAATGAGGTCGAAGTAGTCGCAGGGCTTCTTGTGCTGGGAACCGGGGCCTTCAAGGCGGTGTGTCTCCTGCATCAGCCGGTCGATGACCATGATAGTGAAGAGACCTTTGACACCACCACCATCCAGTGAGAGGAGAGCAAGATCTCTGGGTTCAGGGGCATGAGATCTATGCAGCCGAGTTCTTTTGTCCATGGCGAGAGTCATGAATGAGCCTAGAAAATCAAGAACTCGAGCGAGGTTCTCGTCTCTCTGACCTCTGAAACAAACAAGCGACTGATGATAAAGATCTAAAGGGACGGTGGGCACAGGGCTCCCGACAAGAGTGGCCTCCTCTTGGGTAACAAGAATACCTCCCTGCTTGGTTTATAAGTTAGCTGAACCGACTCATTGGTATGAAAAGTGAGCTATCAAGGTTACTGACACTTAGCCCAACAGATCTTTTCGTTTCATAGAAGCAGTTTATAGGTAGATTCTCTCCACCTAGCCGACGAAAAGAATGGTTGACGCGAAAGGTTGTGTACATGGCCTTCTCCAAGTGATGAGAGTGGCCACCCAGCGTGCCCGCAGCTCCACGGCTCAAGACACGCCACATGCTGGGGATCTCAATCTGCGCGCGACTCATGTCTCTGTCTTTGTGAATGGTGCCGAAGAAGACATACCCTCGGAGCTGGCTGTGGAGAGCCAGAAACTCCGGTTCGTCTGTGTTGGAAGGGTGCGTCACAACGTATATCTTTTTGAGAACAGTGCCACCAAAGCTGTGAGCTAGGAAGACAATGGGGTGAGTTTGAGCGATTCACTTCGCGTCGGTCTCTGATGATATCGCGGATTAGACCATTGATGTCGGGAGGTTGCGTTGCTAAAATGGAGAGCATGCCCTGGCAATCGAGGGAGATGACTCTGCTGGACGGAAACTTGTACGGGAGAGCGTGTCTGAGCCAGCAGTAGCCAAGAGAAGTCCATGTACGATTCCAATCTCCTCCTAGACCATGAAGGGCGATTATGCTGATGATTAATTCTCGTCAGCGGGTGGCTCAACTTCCAACGACTCAAACTATTCCTCGATTGAACTGAGCACCACTTACTCTGCAGACACCTGATCTACATTGCCATCACCATTTGCAAGAACATGAAGAGTTCGACGAGCATTCAGAAATGATGCCATATTCAACAGGCAATCCAGTTATGTTTGTCATTGATGGAGATGCTGCACTTGGCAATGGTACAACACTATCTGTAAGTCTATATAGACACTCCGGACCTCCCTACTACTCCTACAAGGCGAAATACTACTTTTGGACGATTCATACGTTTATGCTCCAGCTGGCTGCAGAGATGGCTCCAAACCTGGTAACCAACGTGCATACCGTGAAAATCAGGCTGGCGCTTCTGAGCAATATATGACCAATAGATGATGCAGGTCTAACCAAAACCCGCAGAAGTATCTTCAATATGCAATATCGACGGGGGTTCATGTACAAGTACAACGTTTGGTTGATAAAGAAAGCCATCAGCTCTACACCACGTTTACCCGCTGGGCCAACATATTCGCCCTACAAGCGGTTCACTGAGACTGGAGTTGGTCCGAATGAAATGCCTTACTGAAATAATATGCAGAAATTAAGAATACTGAAACGTGTATGCTCTTACTCTGCCACAATGGCCATGACCTCGGCCGTTGCACCAGATATGGCATAGATACCATCCGCAGCCTGCTTGATAAGCTTCTGGTCAATGGCCTTCAACTTGGCCTTTGCTGGGAACTCGAGGATGGTTATCAGAATGCCTTCCAATCTCGCCGCCTTTCCGCGTCTAGTCTTCTCGTACTGACACTCCTGCAACTCCTGCGAGATAGCCGTGATCTTCTGTCTCGCCTCTTCTAGGGCCATCTGCACCCCGCAAAGGGTCTTGAAGGCCTGGGTTGATTCCAGACGGATAGTCCAGTTTGCCTTTTGGATTTTCTCAATCTGCTCTATGTAGGCGGCGTAGTTGTGGCGGTGATGGCCTGATTGCGCCAGTTGTTTGAGCATCCTCAGTTCAGAGTCGTGCCAGTACACCAGATGCTCGTGCTGTTATTTTTGGACTCTGAGGATTTCTTGATCTTTGGAACTCATTCTAAGAAGGGCGGTTATTGTGTTAAAGAATGTTCTTTGGACCAAGGCACAGAAATTGACTTACACAGCGTTCAACCCCATCATCAACCCAACAGGAATCTCAATAACTGGCATAGAGAGAGCGCCCGCTGCTGCGATAAATGTGCCCTGTAAAAATGGAAGATGATTAGAAAGTTGTTCCTCGTAGTTTCGCTTCAGGAAGTACACTCTTACCATTGTCCATGCCGTTGTAGCACGGCTCGCGGCGGCATGGTTCGCTGTCAGCTCCTAAAGCCGTTGTATCTGCTGGTTCAGTTCCGCCGTTGCCTCAGAGCACTCGACGTCTTGATACTTGATATGGTACTCAAGCTCCTGTAGCTCATGCTTGAACTCTGCCTGGGCATATCTCATCCCCTGGAGATTCTCCTCCACATCAATTTGACCAAGCTGTGAAAAACCTTTCCGAAAGCGTGCCGTGTCATCAATACTCGCCCCTAAAAGAACGCCGGTGCGTCCAAACTGCGTCTCAACATGCTGCACGCCGTTTTTGAGCCTGATTGTCGTCTTCTCCAGCGTCCTCTCCGTTCGCCGGTTCGCTGCATCCTGGCTGGCTAACCTCTGGGCCGGCAATGATCTTCAAGCGGCACAAGATAATATGCAGCATCAAGTCGAGAAAGGCCAAGAGTACAGAAGACGGAAAGAAGAAACCCAGATCGACATTCAGAAGCTTTCGACACAAGCCAGTGATCTGGTAAGAATCGCCCATTGACTTGAACAGTATTATATTATGCTAACCATATGGAATCTTATGGGCAGAGAATAGAAGAAATGCATTAGTATTCCACAACCGGTCCAGCAACTTCTACATGGCATTATCGAGTGTCTACGTAATGCCGCAATGCACCACAACGAGTTGTTGATAAGGATGCATGAAATTCTGGGGAGCTGCTCTGAATCCAAGAACATCGCTACAGTAGCCTTCGAAGTGCCATCGTTTGGCGAGACAATGGTCAGTTGAGCTCATCTCATGCGCGAGTTGAGACTCAGGGTTAACACGGCCGCAGGCTTTTCTTAACGCCATGCAAGAGATGAGACATGGAGCGCTCAAGATTTCGCACTCGTCGCTCATTTACTCCGAGGTAATCCAACAAACTATGATCAAGGGCTTTCAGCAGATGCAGCCGGTCGACGCAAGCTTCACCCAAGAGAGCGACATATTCCTCAAGGTGTTCAGTCGCGGAACCAGCCGATGCACTCCGGAAGCGCCAAGTATATAGAGAACCAAGTATGTGCTTTGTATTTTTACCTTGTAATTTTGCAATGAGTGGCTACCATGTGTTGTTGTAGTTGAAAGGGCAGCATGAGGCAGAGATTGAAGCCATCAAGAGGGAGCATGACAAGGTTGTTGAGCGGCTCAAGAAGGAGAACGAGAAAGATGTCAGGAGAGCGGCGAGAAGTGGTAGAATGCGAAAATTACTGCCCTTTTCAAAAAGCATCAGAGTCTACGTCTACGTTGGGTTCTGAGTCAAGCCGTTGGTAACGAGGGGTTAGTTTTTAGGGTTAAGTCAAGTTTGTCCTTGCAATTCAATTTTGTTTCTTACAGCTTTTCATAAGATCATTGACATGACATCTAGTAGAATGCACTATAAGAGACTCGATTGATTACAAGTGGCTGTTAATTGCTTAGTATCTCAAGCTACAAGTCTGGCTCAATGATGCAGATATTATACCACATTAGAGTTCATTGGGAAAAACGCATATAATAGCTGTCATGATGGGCATGTTGGTGTTGAACCGCTTTTATTCAGTCCCAGGCAGCATTTGGAAATCATGAGCTCTAAAACACTGTGCAGAAGGTGGTGCTTCCAGCTGATATCACAGTGCTAGTAAGCCGCACTCGCACCTATTCACGGCCCATCCCTTCCTTCACACTTCCAGAATCCTTCAACTTCTTTCTTCTCTTACTCATACACAAATGGCGAGAAACTCATAACAATAACTTTGTCCGTGGTCTTTTACCTGGAAACAATAACCTCGTCTTTATTATTGACACTTTGAGAGCAATTTTCCCTTGTTCTAACACATTTCCTCTCTCGGCACGTCCCTAGCGCATGTGAACATCAGCAATGTCGACCTTCAACGGAATCGTGACTGAGTTTCCGGACATACGAAGTGAGACTTGTTCTTAAAATGCGTGGACAAAGAATTAACTGGTTTTAGTCGACTTCTTCCGGCAGAACACTTGCGCACAGCCTCCTCTGGCTTGTTTCTTGAGCCATGTTCACAGCGATCATCTCGCTGGGCTCGAGGGCCTGCGATCTCCATTGTACGCACCTAAACTCCATCTGAATTATCCCAACTGATCAATAATTCTAGTGTTTACTGCTCGGCTGCTATTCGAGAAATCCTTCTTCGCCTTGAGCGATACCCTTGTAGGATCAACTACGCCAAGGGCATATTGGAAGCCAGACAGCAGGCCTTCAAGCACCTGAAAAAAGACTTGGTAAACTTGTCCTTCCAATACCTAGACTCAATACTGACAGAAACAGAAAGCATCGCCTCTAGAAACACCTACTACTATTGAGCTCCGCCCTGGACGCGAGATACAAGTGACGCTCTTTGACGCCAACCACTGCCTGGGGGCTGTTATGTTCTGTGAGGTTTAGATGCAGCGCCACTTTTTACATCTTACTGATGCAATCAAAAGCGGTGGAAGGAGACGTTAAAGCCATACTATACACTGGTGACATTCGGAGCGAACCATGGTTTGTCAATGCCATTTCTCGAGATCCCACCCTTGTCGAATACACATCAGGCCTCAAGGTACTTGATAAGATTTACCTAGATACATCTTTCACTGAGGATATAGCATTTCAGACCAAGGCCGAAGGTATTGCAGAGTTATTGAGAAAGGTTTCTCAGTATCCCGACGACACAATCTTTCACATACAGGCCTGGACCTACGGATATGAGGACGTCTGGATTGCGTTATCCAAGGCACTCAAATCTCAAGTAAATCTAGGAGCTCCTACAATACTTCAGTATTCTTATGACTAACATTGATAGATTCATGTCAACGAATACAAGCTTCGCATCTACGGCTCTCTCAGAGTACATGCCTCCGAAACACGTCTCGACGCAGACATTCATCTCACACCCGAATCGCCGGCTCTGACTGGCCATATGTGCGGCAATACACCACATCCAGGATGCTTGACCTCCAACACGAACGTTCGTTTACATAGCTGCAAAAAGGGGAACATGTGTGAGGTGGCTCAAAAACCTACAACCGTATCCATTCAGCCTATAATAGCTCATCTCCCTACTGGAGAGGATTTGGCTGAAGTCGGAGTTGGAGGTGGTGGAGACGACCTACTAAATGCTCTCCCGAGTTATTGGAAGTGTTTCACGGTATCTTAGACCAAGCAGCATCGACAGGTCGTAACATTCCCCTAGATTGGGATATTGATGATTTGAACGCCCGTCCAGCCCAGGAAATTATACTTCAGCTTGCTAAAAAACTACGAAAAGACGCCAAAAACCAGAATTGCATGAATGAAACCATTCTACCAAGGACTATATACTTTACTTATTCCAGGCACTCCTCGTTACCAGAACTTTGCCGTTTTGTCGAAGCTTTCCGGCCTAAAGACGTGTGGCCATGCACTGTTAATCCACTCCAGTGGCTTAAAAATGGTACTATATCAACCATAGCTACCAGAGACTTCGGCTAACATTATTTAGGAATCACTATTGGGTCCCTCTTTGGTCAACTATGTTCCGGAAACATATTTGACCACGACGTGGTGATGCAAGCATTCGCCGCTAAGAACGCTTTGAATGATGAACACCTACAGCACGCCAGCCAGACGACCGTCGGCTCACACCCCATACCAAGCTCGCCGGCTAGAGAGTCCCAAGATACACAGCAACAAGAGCCTCCTGATACAGAGTGCCGATTTATAAGTCTTCTAGGAGACACTCAGGTCAGTGACTGCCACGAGGAACCCAATGACGAATTAGAGCATCAAACACAAGAGTCAGAAGCTTCGTCGGATAACTCCCCAGTCCCTCAAATGACCAGCCCTCCTGCCGCTGTACAAGTAGAGGATGCATCACAAAAACCCGACACCCCTCTACAAACACCATCTGATAAACCCCTGACAAGTGGCTCTTCCAAACCCAAACGCACTTTCTCTGATCGGTCAGACGACAAACATGAGGATGAAGATGGCGAGCAAGAGATTCTGAACCCGACTAGAGATTTGTCCAGTTTAAAGGGATTGGAGCAACACTCGCTCACTCGCCAAGATGCGTATCAGCTCATGATGCAAAACTTGACAGAGGACATTTGGACCCCCGTCCGACTTATATCAACAAGCAACGAATACACCGTCATGGATCGGGAGTTACGACCGAGGATCTTTTACCCTCAACAGACCACTCTGGGCTTTGAGGCATTGTTGACGGGACAGAGTTACATACGCTGCAGCTCATGACAACTTACTATACAATGGCTTCGGCCACCCTTTGTTTAGGCCATTCCAGCATTTCTAAGAACTTTGGCTGATGTGCTAGGTCCTCTTCTATCTTAATCATCATCTGTCGAGACCAACCCCTCGTGAACCAAAAGCATTTCTCAAGGGTTGCCAAGTGTACAAGGAAATAGGCGCAGAGAAGAAGTGCATGGGGCTTATGGGCAGCGATGTCGAGAAGCACACTATCATCAATGGAGTATAGCCAGAAACTAACGGCCCCCGACTCTGCATATAACCCAGCAGCAGCAAAAAGCCTGGCGGAGATTTCCAGGACTTGGATAGCCTTGAGATAGTGCTGAATGCCATCAGCAGGAATATCAGCTTCTTGAAAGGCTCGAAGCCTACGAAAAGCGTCCCAAGTGTCTGTAGGCAGAGCCGTATTTTTGAGTGACGGGCAGCTGGTCATGATTAGCTTGCTTTCTCTTCTCCCCGGGGGCAACGCCAAGTGACACGCACGGTTCTGACTCGTCATCAGGGTCAAGAAGCCAGATTCCGAAGACGACGGGAGCGAATTCTGTTTTGACAATGCGACTCAAAACTGGCTCCAAGGTTGTTCTGATGCCTCTTAGGAGGCCAGCTAGTTCAATAAAGTTTGTGATGGGCTCTTCTAGAAGGCCATTTTCCATGCGCGTGGGAAGTGTCATCATGTGCAGCACTACCACGGATGCAAAACCAAAGACAGGAGTCCAGTTCTGCAGGTCAAAGTTCCGCAGTTGACGACGATAGCCCTCGGATCCGAGAGTCTGGTGATAATCGGCCAATTGCAGGTATATCTTGCGGCTTGCAGGGAGCAGGTATGCTTTGTGAGCGGCAGCAATGGCGAGGACTCCATGCATAACAAAGGGATCCTGGTAGCCTAATCTGGGAATAGCGATGGCCCAGACATAGGTCAAATCTCTTCGAATGGACAAACTGTCGGCAGTGACAGTGCAGTAGTGATGCATAAGCTCGCAGTCACGGGCCCAGAGCTCCTGTGGAGGAAAGGGAGCAATCTGGTCGGTAGGACTGGGATGACTGAGGTTGGCGAAGCTGCCCGGGGAGTTAGCTGAGAGATGGTCATGGTCCAAGGTTCCTGGAGTCGAAGGAGTCAAATTTGGAAAGCCAGCTGAACGTGTACCATGGACCGAAGAGGCGGCTGTGCTGTCGGAACGGTTTGACAGACTACATGGTACACCATGTCTGGTGCAGTGAAAGCATGAGGGACGGGCTTCGTCACACTATTAGCATTAGCGATTGGCAACCGTTGCACAATGGAGAGCATGGAATTTGTCTGTCTATATAGCTTAACAATCATAGGGGTCTAGTGTACACGAACCTTGACTTTGCGCCGCTTACAGTTCAAGCAGCCTGTTCGGGACTTTGTGTGAGTCCTTCGGGTTGACATTGTCACATTGGCTTTCAAACCCGCGGGTTCGTACAGATATTAAATACCGACGAGTCAGAATCCGAGACGGAGATGGGATTACGAATAATGAATGATTTCACATGGATGTTGGGTGAGAGAAGAAGCCGAAAGGAAGCGAAGCCGAAGCGAATACTCGGAAAAATGTCGTCGGAACGCGTACTCGGAACCGCTAGTCCAGATTGGGGCAAACTCGCATCGTAAAAAGATGATGACGGGAATGAATATGGGGTTGAGGCTCATAGAAGCCCCACTGGAGTTTGCCAATTGACCAATCTGACCATAAAGATACTGGATCTATCTATGTTTTTCTGTTGACTATCTGAATCCGAAAATGCACGCGTTGAGAATTGTATACGCGGCAGATTGTGGCTTTGATTAGGGGTGTATCCAGATCCTTTTAGTATAAAGAGAGTGACGGTTGAAACCTTGGGTGTTGTTTGTCAGCGGTGATTTCCTTACTTCTCCCTGTTGCTCTCTTTCTAGAGACTATTAATTTACTTTTCTTTTTCTTATTTCTTCTTTCTTCGTTTTCTTCAGTCTTGCTCTTACAGTCACTGACTCTCGTCCTTCCGATTGCGACGTCGACGACCGATAGCAGCAGATATGGACGGCTGCAATCCAAATTATGAGAATGCCGTATGGGCATATTATCGATATGTACCGTCAAAAGCAGCCAACATCGCATTTGTTGTTCTTTTCGCAATCACGACGCTTTTGCATACGTTTCAACTTGGGCGAACGCGGACATGGTACTTGATACCGTTGGTTCTAGGCGGAGTTTGTATGTTCAACTACCTGTTCATAGTGGCACAGATACTGACAACTTCCTACAGCTGAAGTTATTGGATACATTGGGCGAATCCTCAATGCGAACGAGGAACCAGGATGCTGGACCATGGGACCTTACATTATGCAGAGCGTCTTGATTCTTATCGCGCCAGCTCTAATGGCAGCATCCATTTACATGATTTTGGGGCGGATTATTCTTCTGACTGATGGTGAACATCACTCGCTTATCCGACGAAAGTGGCTCACAAAGATCTTTGTGTTTGGCGACGTGGCGTCGTTTCTTCTTCAATCATCAGGTACCTATGCTGTGCTACACTTCTTGTCAATGTAAGCTAACACACTCTAGGCGGTGGTATGATGGCAGTAGCAGATCTCAACAAGATGGGAGAAAACATCATCATCGGCGGCCTCTTTGTGCAACTCTTCTTCTTTGGCTGCTTCATCGCCGTCAGCGCCGTATTCCACTTCCGCCTCCGCCGGGCCCCGACATCAAAGTCTACTGACCCCGCCGTGCGATGGCAGACCTATCTCATGACACTGTACCTCACAGGAGTTCTGATCTGGGTGCGAAGTCTGTTCCGAGTGGTTGAGTTTATCGAGGGCAACGACGGACACCTGATGCGCAGTGAGGTCTGGGTGTTTGTGTTTGACGGGATGCTCATGCTCATGGTGCTGGTCTGGATGAACTGGTTCCATCCCAGCGAGATTGGACTGCTGCTGAGAGGTGAGGGGTCAATCACGAATGGGCTTGAGTTGGTCACGATGGGTGGGATTGGGAGTAGGAAGAAGGGGATGGATACTATTGAGAGCTTTTCGTCTGGGCGAGATGTGTAAATGCTAGATATCGTAGACTTTTAACCACGTTGAATGGGTACATCAACACTTTTAATCTGGAGTAAGCAAAACTTGGGATTTAAAGTCGAAAGCCCATTGGATAAAATTAGCGGCCCAATATAACCATGAACCCGGCGCCTGGAGCTAACCCCTGACAGCTGAAGCTGCCCCTGTAAATCTCAATCGACCAAGAGGCTAGAGCCAATCGAATTGTCAGCAACCAACGTCATCGACGTCTCAATCTTGATCTTGAGACGAACTTGAAGCATTCACGTAACTCTTCTCTTTTCTTCTCTTTCTTTGGTGGCTTACGAGAAAGTCCCTCGTGGCTGACTATCGACTAGTGTTGGGATCAAGTTGGCGCTTAACTTGAGTTTAACTAACTCTCTAACCCTCTCTCTCTTTCTTCTCTTCATCCATCATTCTCTCTCAATACTAATCTCCAGAACTAATAACTGAGAGCCATGACGCTCCTAGCAGATATCCTCGCTGAAATTACCTTGACCCGTCTCTTCATCTACGGATCCCTCTTCTTCCTTATCTCATTCATCCTTGACGCTGCCACTCAACCTCGTTACCCATCTGAAATCCCCGTCCTCGGTCACGACTCGCAGAAATGGTTCTCCAAGCTTCGAAATAGCATCGCTTACTTCACTCAGCATCAGGCGTGGATTGTTGAGGGCTACGAAAAGGTAGTTCCTCTCATTAACTACCTACTCATGAGATATACCCCTAACCAAAGAATCACTCTAGTATGGCAAAAAGGGCCTCCCATTCATCGCCCCGGCGCCTATCTCACGCCCTCCAGACGTTATTCTTCCTCGATCACAGATCGCCTGGATGATGGACCAGCCTGACCGCATACTCTCAGCAGCTGGTGCTCACGATAAGATCTTGTACAGCGAGTATAACTTTCTCGGTAGCGATCTCTGCGTTGAGCCATTTGCGAACCGTGTTATGCACAAGTATCTAGCTCGTCACTTGCCAACACTTATCCCAGCCGTCGAGGACGAGGTCAATGTCGCTGTAAAGGATGCTCTACAGAAGATGATCAAGGCCGCAGCTGAAAAGGATGCCAGCAAGGTTGATGACCAAGGTTACACCAAAGTCAACCTCTGGGATCTCTGGCTCGAAATTATTCCTCGCGTTACCAATCGCCTTCTCGTCGGCGAGCCAACATGTCGCGATCCCCTCTTTTTACAGTCCATGGTGAACTTCACAGACGCTGTTGTCCGAAACAGCTTCCTACTGAGCGCATTTCCTCGTGTATTCCATCCAATTGTTGGGCGTCTCGTCGCCATTCCAAATTACATGCACTGGCGCAATGCCTCTCGTCGTCTGTTGCCAATTATCGAACGGCGTTTAAAAGATATGCAACGCAAGGAAGCAGGGGATGCCGAGTTGAAGAATTGGACACCCCCTGAAGACTTCATTACCTGGGATATCCGCCTTGCAATGGCAGAGGGGAAATCTTTTGAGCTCGATCCTGTCGTCATCTCCAAGCGTCTTCTGCCAATCAACTTTGCAGCTATTCACACAACTGTACTAACCGGCCAGTCTTGGATGCTCGATTTCTTGTCTTCTTCACCTTCTGAACATGTCCTTGACACAATGCGAGAGGATATCTCAGCGCACAAGCCCAGTCAAGGTCCCTGGACGAAACATGACCTAGCTGCTCTCACACGCATCGACTCATCCATTCGTGAATCCCAGCGTCTTAGCAACTTTGCCGCCAACCTCGTCGAGCGACAAGTTGTCGCAAAAGAGGGTCTGCACCACCCTGAGTTTGGATGGACATTACCTCCCGGCGCATTCGTCACGGTCAATCTGCAGGGGACGCACCACGACGAGGAGATCTACCAGGACGCTATGACTTATGATCCGTGGAGGTACTCGAGAGTCAGGGATGCGTGGGATGCCAAGACACCTGAGGAGAAGAAAGAGAGGGAAGATGAGGGGAAGAAGGTGAGAGGATTGGGAATGGTGACTACGAGTGATGCCCACTTGGCGTTTGGGCATGGTCGACACGCATGGTAAGTCTTGTGAGGCCATCAAGTGAGCACGGGTATACTAATTAACATGCGTACAGCCCTGGCAGGTTCTTTGTAGCTCATGAGCTCAAGCTCATTATGGCTGCTTTTCTTCTCAACTACGATATCAAGCTGCTAGATAAACGCCCCAAGCCACAATGGCTGGGACAGACCATTATCCCTCCTCTGGACGCATGCATTGAAATTCGACCAAAACAGTCCGCCTAAGCAACTTAGTCATTCAAATGATACCCTTAGCTATATCCTCCATGAGCTTCTTCATCATTCAGAGCTACTCTGTTTCTCTTGTCATCCATCAGCCGTGTCAATGCTTTTACCAACTTATCCACCGCAGCTTCTGACGTCTGGTGATGGAAGACGAGTCTAGCCATGGGAAAGACTGAAATATCCTCCTGTGCGCAATATTCAACAAATGCCGCTGGTGGGATTCCCGCAGCAGCCAGATCAAGAATGATCATGTTGGTCTGCACAGGGAGAGCAAACTTGTATCCCGCTGTCTCGAGTCTTGCAGCAGTCGACTTGGTCATCTCATGCACCGAGGGAAACCGTGGTATGCTATACTCGAGAGCCGCCAAAGCCGCTGCTGCCATCATGCCCGGCTGCCGAGTGCCACCTCCCAACATCTTCCTGAACCACTTTGCTCGTTCAATGAAGGGTTTCTTGCCGAGGATTACACTGCCCATGGGAGCGCCAATGCCTTTTGCTAGACAGATAGACATGCTGTCAAAGCAGGCTGTGTAAGCCTTTAGGTCAACACCTTCCCCAATCATGCCGTCAAAAATGCGAGCACCGTCGAGATGCATAGCGATGGGCTTTTGACCTTGTGAGACGGGGAATGAGCGGACGTAGCTCGAGATGGCTTGGGCATCAGCAAGGGGTAGAATTGTGCCTGAGAGGGTATTTTCCAGAGATACAACTCTTGTAGGCGGAAAGTGAACTACTATGATCAGCATCTATTCTGAAGTCATCTCAACAAGCAACCTACTATTCCCATCAGCAATGATGTTCTCCTTGATGTCGTCCACCGTCAAGTGCACTCCATTTTTCGCATGCACCGCCGTCACTCCGGCTTGAGATATCACCGGCAGAGCCCCTGATTCCCAACAATGCACATGAGCACGATGATCCAGCAAGACGCTATGAGGAGGCTGCGTCAAGTGCGTCCGCAAACAAATCTGATTGCCTTGCGTGCCCGATACGGCCCATAGCGCTGCCTCCATACCCGTCATCTCAATGAGACGAGCCTCGAGGGCTCTGACTGAGGGATCACCATCGGAATCGTAGATGTCGTCGTTGACGGATGCTTCGAGGATGGCTGTCATCATCTCCTCGACGGGGACGGTTACTACATCTGAGCGAAAGTCTCTCGAGGCCTTTTCTCTGTTGGCGAGGAGCTTGGCCTTTACTTTAGGGGTGAAGGGAGACTCGGGAGACTCGACAAGGCTGGGCATGTTGGAGATTGTATAATTGAGTGTGTTTATGTGTGTGATCTGATTTTGTTTGAGAGTTTCATGCCGAACGTATGGCTTTTATATGTCATGATCGTCTTGTTCCCGCGGGAAAATAAGGTCCTATAGTTTACCGCGGAGTCGTGATGCCAAGCCAGACCAGATTAGGTGCAGAGAGAAAGAAAACCCTGCCTACCTATTAGATGCAATCTGAAACATGTATCAAAGCGTGATTATCGAGTTGCTGTCTTGGAAGTTTCCCGAGTCTAAGCCCATGGGGCCAGGGGTGCACTACTCTCAAGGATCAACGTCCTCTCGACGAGCTCACACTGTGACGCCTTCAACAGTGCACAAAAAGAAATCGTATGAGTTGGCAAAAGTGAAACTCCGGTACAGGGAATCGAACCCTGGGCTCCGCGGTACTTGTTCTCTCAAGTTATGAGAGCGCGAAATGTTAGCCACTACACCATACCGGATTGTCATTGGCTGTCGATGGAAGGGATGATGCTACGCATAACTAAGTAGTGATACTGGAGCGAAGCTTAACACACGCCAGGTCTGGTAGACCCTCAAAACGTCCATCTATCTGGCTTTGGGTAAAGAAAGCATAAAGTGACAAAGGTACTAAGGAATACTGGCCTGATATAGCTGTATTAATTTACTACATGAGTCTGCAATTACTTGTTAGCCACCTGCTGCTAAATGCATGGGCCGCGGATCATATATGCGAGCAAGAGTCAATCGTATGGCCGTTAAATCAAGAGTTTTCCGCGGCTGCGCGGCCTTAATATCCGTCTTTAGTTGTTTGTTACTCAAGACTTGAGCATAAGAACATGTCTTATCTCTTACCCGTGGGCATTTTCTTTTATGTGCTTTTGACTCGTAAGGTATCCTAGAGGTTTAATAAGCGAAAGACGACAGGGTATAGTCGAGGAATAAATAGTTTTGGTTGTCTCATCAAGATGAGTTACCATCAACGTATGGACCTTCTATCCGCATAACTCAAAAACGCTCAGAATCTCTATACACTACAGATCAAACCCCAAGCCATCTGTATTTCCCAAGAATATACCACCCTTTTGTCCCTCCCGCAACAAAGCCCCGACATCAACTCTTCCACCTGTGATATACCTCTCACTCACGCCCAGATTCACTCTCCTGCTCAACTCCTCCCTCAGCTGCGCCTTCAAAGCCCCCATCTCCGCCTTGGACAATCCCTGGGCCGCCTGCTCCTTTCTCCTGCGTCCACCGCCACGGCCACCCTTGACACCGCCCGCCTTAACGGCTTCGAGATCGTCAGAGTCATACTCAACTCCTAGCTCCTCGGCCGCGTTGCGCAGCCATGTGTCGTCGCTGTGGGCCTTTTCCTTGGCGAGCACGGAATCGGCAATCTTCTTGGCCAGGTCCACGCGGGGCTTGAGGCGCGATGCCATCTTGCGGTCTATGAGGAGAGTCTGGATAAAGTGCTCACGTTTTGAGCCCCCGCTGCGCTCAGCGTGTACTTTGCTCGCGAGACGGCGTGTTGGGAGGACTTCGTCCGGCGCGCAGAGAATCACGCTTACACCGCTGGACTCGCCACGGGCTGTACGGCCAGATCGATGGATATAAGTATCCGCAGCCCGGGGAACGTGGTAGTGCAGAACCTGGTCAACCTCCTTGATATCAAGACCACGAGCAGCAACGTCGGTGGCGATGAGGATAGAGTTGCGAGCGGCAGTGAAGCGCTCAAGAGACCGGAGACGTGCCTTTTGCGCCATCTGAGAGTGCAGTGGTAGGGCTGTGAGGTTGAGGTTGGTGAGAAGAGGTGTAAGACGGCGAACAGCTGAAATGGAGTTGGTGAAGACGAGGGTGCGGCGGCCAGGGTTGAGAAGGAGGACTGTGTAGAGGTAAAGATCCTAAGAGATGTCAGCGTCATGATAGTTGCTTTGCGTTTCGTTGCAGACTCACCTTTTCCATGGCACCACACTCAATGAGCCCCTCTTTCAGACCCTCAGCCATCTGGCTTACCGGGTTAACGTCGATAAACTTGGGCTCACCCCTGAATTTGAGACACTTCATCAGATACGCCATCTTCTCCTCATCGCTTCCTGTAGATTTGCCCTTGCCAGCCAGCTTGGTTTGTAGATCCTTGTCGAAAGTGGCTGAGAAGACTAATGTCTGTCGTGCACTGCGCTCATCATTCTCATCCTCATCATCCTCCTCGTCTGAGCTCTCGGCATCATCGTCGGGACTCTTTCCATCAAGAGCACCGATAATGTCCTCTGCCTCCTTGAACTGTCCAACCTTGAACAATCGATCCGCCTCATCGACAACGAGGAACTTGATCTTGGCGAACTTGCTCTGCAGCGCCCGGTCTCCGCTGAGGACTTCCCATAGACGGCCCGGAGTACCAATAACAATATCCGCCTTCTCCAGCTGTCGCTGCTGCTTCTGAATGCTGAGACCACCCGTCACAACACAAACGTACGGCGCGCTGGAGAGCCCGTCGCAGAGGGCCTTAAGGTGGTCTCCCAGCTGCTTAGCCAACTCTCGCGTTGGAGAGAGCACCACAGCCATGGGTCCATTCCTCTGGGCGCCCTGCTCTTGCAATTCCAGCCACCACTCGACCATGGGGATACCAAACGCAAGTGTCTTTCCGGAACCTGTTTGAGCCTTGCCGATAACGTCTTCGCCAGCCACAATCTCGGGAATCGTCTTTTCCTGAATCAGTGTCGGCTTGGTAAACTTGAGCCTTGCGATGGCCGAAATGATCTGGGGCGACAGGTTCAGAGGAACCCAGGCCGCCATGTCGACGTCTTCTTGGTCTGCGTAGTCATTCCCATCGGCCAGCGCGCCGAACGAGTTCCCCCCACGTGCAGAGGACTCTTGTACGACTTTCGAGGCCTTGACCAGCTGCTCGTCTTGTTTGTTGTTAGTGCTCTTCCCATCCAGCTTGTTTTGTTTTTGCTTTTGCTGCTTCTTGTTCTTTGCTTGTTGTGCGCTCGGTTGCCCTTCTTTTGTCCCATTCTTGCCCGTATTCTTCCCTTGAGGCTTCTCGCTCTCCACGCCAGCTTCACCACTGCCAGTTTCACCGGAACCGACACCCCCGACCTCCACAGGGTCATCGCCAAACCCCTCAAACGATTCGTCTTCATTGATGGCTTCTTGTTGAGGATCGATTATGTTGTTCTTGTTGCCAGTCAGTAGGAATTGCACGCGATCCCCATCCTTGACCACGTCAACGCCTTCAATCACTTCAAGTCCACCAAAGTCCTCTCCAACCGACTCCCAAGCTAGCGATGAAGCGTCGACAGTACGGCGAGATTCCTTTCCGCTTTTCTTCTTGGAGCTCGAGGGTTTAGAGATGTTCTTTGATCGTTTCGGGGCGGGGCCGGTCGCGATTGGAAGCTTGCGCTTCTTTGCCGGGGGGATCATTGATTAGATATGAGTCGCCTCTTCAAGGCGATTCTTTTTCCTTGTCTATGTTGTGGTTTGCGGTAGGGAAATAGCTTCCACGTCGTTTCTCGTGGTCGAGTTGGATCTTGAAATCTGTAGAAAGGCCCCAATTTTTTTTATTTTCTGACCTTATCGTTATCGGCAAAAGTTGATGCCGATACACCGACACCCCACTGCGAGCTTCCAACCTTACCCTACATATAGAGGTACATAGTTACCTACTTACTTTCATACAGTCCGTCAAGAGATGGGTATAAGTTGGAGATGGCTTAGAGGAAGAACAACATATATATACACTCTACGTCAACGCACATGGTCACATCAAGGTCTTAGATTATGAAACACCAAGGAAATTGTTTTCTTCTCTTTTCCGTAAAGGAACCCAGTAACTATTGTAAGACATAATAATGCTGTAGTAACACTCTCCGTAACCCGTCCATACGTTCTCTCATCCCAACCCTTCTCCATTCCAATGCAAAATCGCACATGATTACACGCGTTTTTTCATGTTGTACATTTTAAGTATCCCAATATCAGTCTCGCATCTATCATCCTCAGAGCTCTATTAATGCGCTCCACGAGCTCGCTTGGCCCCTCCACCAACCTCTGAATCACCCCGTGGCCGCTTGTTGCCAGGCTGGAAATCATTGGCATTCGGGTTCATACCGCCTCGTCCACCTCGTCCTCCACCTCGTCCTCCGCGGCCGGCATTACCATGTCCGCCCTCTTGAGTGCCACTGGCTGCACGCTGGCCCGGAGGCACATAAGCTCCGCCCCTTCCACGGCCGCCACCTCTAGGCATCGGGATACCCGATCGGACTGGTTGCTGTCCCTGCTGCTGGCCTTGCTGTTGGCCTTGCTGCTGTTGGCCTTGCTGCTGTTGGCCCTGTGGCTGCTGGCCTTGTTGCTGCTGTTGTGCCGGAGCTTGACCTTCCTTGACTGCTGGAGCAGCGCCGCCTTCGTTCTTAGCGGCGAATGGGTTCGGCACGGCGGCAGCCGCAGAGTTGGCGGGAACAGCGAACGGATTGTTGTTCTTGGGCCCAGGAATTCCGCTTGCGGCGGACGGCGCAGCCTCTGCCGGCTTGGTCTCCGTTGTTGTTGCCGTCGCAGGTGTTGCCGCGGGTGCTGCTTGGGCCCCCTTAGCACCAGCCGCAGGTGTCGCAGGCGATGGAGATGGGGGCACGCCGGCCACTGAGCCCTGTCTGGCGGGAGCAGGCTTCGCCGCAGCAGTTGTAGGAGGAGGAGCCTGCGCTGTCTTGGCCACTTCCCAAACTTCGACAACGGGTTTCTGGGGTGTCTCGGTTACCGCTTTCTCGACTACGCTAATCTTAGCGTTTGCAGATCTAAGCTTGTTCTCTGCCATGTTGATTCGCAGAGTAGATTTCTTAGACTCCATGAGCTGGGCTTGATCTCGAGCCGAAGCTATCTTGGATTCGTACTCGTTCTTCAATGTCGACTCGAGCTCCGTCTTCAGCTTAGAACTTTCCACTTCCAGCTTCTTCTTGATGTTGGCCGCAACGATATTCTTAACCGTAGGGTTTGTGGCAAGGAATTGTCGAATGCCAGCATCATCTAAGTGAGATAGATCAGCAGGGCCAGTTGATGCAGGCGTAGCAGGCACAGTTGGGTTTTCGGCCTTTGCCGGTGTCGAAGGAGGCTGCTCCGTCTGCTCCGCCTTGGGGACATCTGCGTTGGGTCTGGCAGTAGGATTTTCTGCTAACCAGATCTGCTTCTCTTGCTCAAACTTGAGTTTGAGATCCTCATCCTTCTTCTTGTATTCCTCCTCCATTCTGGTTCTGCTCTCCCTCAGCTTGGCGTTGAGAGTATCCCGCATCCTGTCCGAACGCTCCTTGATGGTGGTCTGAATCTTGGCCTCGACCTCATTCGCCTTCTGTTCATACTCTGCCGCCTTGGCTTCAGCAGCCACAACCTTCTCTTCCAAGGCCTTCCTTTCCTCATCAGAGATGCCAGCAGAAGGCTTCTCTGCGGGCTCTCCAGTGGCAGACTCAGAAGCTTGCTCGGTAGTCTGGGCAGCAGTTTCGGGGGCGGTCTGTGCGGCTTGAGCGGCCGCGTCGTTTGCTTCCTGTAGCTTCTTGGCTACCTCATCTCGCTCGGATATAGCGTTCTGCAGCTCGTTGCGGAGGGCTTCCAGTTGCTGCTCAGCACCCTGCTTCTGTCCGTTAACTGTCTCAAGCTCCTTGCGGGCATCGGCAAGCTGCTGCTCAAGTTGGGTCACAACTTCGGAAGAAGCCGAGGCTTCGGTTGATTGAACAGGTGTGGGCGCAGACTGAGCAGTTTGAGCCTGCTGTCGTAGCTGCTCAACCTCTTTCTGGAAGTTTTGGATCTGTTGCTCAAGAGCTGTCTTCTGATTTCTAGATTCCTCGACTTCCTTCTTGGTCCCCTCGAGCTCGGTGTTAGCCTTATCCAAGCTCTCCTGGACTTGGTTGGCACGCTGAATGGCCTCGTTCTTCTCTCCAGTTAGCTTCCTTGACCGTTCTTTGGCTTGTTCAACAATCTTGGCACGAGTGGTCTGCCAGGTGTTTCGTTCAGTCTCCAAGGTGGTCTCGAGCTCCGTCACCTTAGCCTTCAGGGGCTCCTCGCCCTGCTTCAGGGCATCTCGTTCCGTCTCTAGTTCAGTGATCTTCTCCTTCAGCTGGTCCATCTCGGCAGGGTCGACACGTCCGTACTTCGTAAGAATGCCCTCAGTGCGCTTCTGCCATCGGTCGCGGTCCTCCTGGATTTGTTTAATCTCATCCTCGAGGTAGGACTTTTGAGTCTTGAGAGTGTCGATTTCAGCCTCAAGTGGTTGGATTCGGGCTTCCATCTCCTCAATCTTCTTGTTCTTTTCGCCAATTTGGTCCTTGAGGTGTTGATTCTCGTTCCGTAGGGTCATACTGCTTTCACGGTAGATGTTGAGCTCATTCAGCTTCTCCATAAGGTCCTGGTGTGTCATAGACGTCCGACCACTCTGGGTTGCCTGTGCACGCTCTTGATCGAGCTTGAGGTGCGCCTCGTCGAGCTGAGACTGAGTATACTCGAGTTGCTGCTGGAGTCGTTTTGATTCCTGGGCCTTGAGCTCATACTGCACTTCGAGAATCTCCTTTTCGCGACGGAGGTAACCGTTGAGTTCTCGTAAACCTTCAGTCGCGTCTCCCATAGGAACAGGCGACATCCTCTCATCTTCATTCTCTTCACCGCCTCGCTTCTGTTGGAGCGCTACGACCTGTGATGTCAAGCTCTCCAACTGCTGGTGAAGAATCTTGTTTTGAGAGTTCACATCCTCCCGCCTGGTCTTGAGCTCTGCCATTTCCGCCTCAAGCTGCTTTCGGCGATCTTCCCAAGAGCTTTCGCTTTGAGCGAGAGTAACCTTGGCAGATTCAGCTTCAGACTTGTAGGATGCCGCCTCGCTCTTGAGTGCATTGTAGTCGGTTCGCAGTTGTTGAACAAGCTTGGCTGCTTCGGCATGCTTCACAAGTTCTTGCTCGTAATCCTGCTGAGCTTTGGAGGCGATCTCAGCCTGGGCACGAAGATCCTGCTGGTGGAATCGAGTGGCTTCCAAATGTCTTGCGCTCTCATCCTTGAGTCGTTTCACCTCCTCTTGCAGAATTGTTTTCTCATCTTCATACCGCCTCGCAATCTCACCTTGCGAGTCACGCAGTTTGGACAGTTCAGTGTTGGTTCGAGACAGTTCGGAGGATACATCCTCAGCACGTTGGCCGAGCTCCTTGATCTTGGCGTCCTTCTCCTCAAGGAGCTTTTCCATCTCTTGTTGATACTGATCCTGTGATGATCGCAGGTCCTCGAGAGCTTCTTCGTTAGCCTGGCTAAGCTCCTTAAACTGCTCAGCCTGGGTCTTTGCGTTCTCAAGGTGTGTGTTGGCCATGTCCAGATCTCGCTTGAGGTCGGAGATCTCGACATTAAGTTCCTGGATTTCATTCTCCAGCTGTGTCTGTTGTTGGCTAACTTCCATAGTTCCGGGCCTAGGAGTAGGTCGGGGCTGAAGTCTTCCGGCACGTTCCTCGGCGTTTCGCAACTCAACCGTCAACTCGTCGACACGAGCTTGAAGGTGATCCCTGCTAGTCTTGACAGCAACATGCTCCTCACGAATCTGACTGAGGCTCGTCATGAGCTCGTCAATTCGCTTCTGTGACTCCTTTGCCTCGTACTCCTTCCTGAGTTGCAACTTCTTAGTCTCCTCCGCTTCGTAAGTTAACTTTCTCTGGACGTCGCTCAGCTCCTGTTCCAAACTTTCTATCTTGGCCTGAGATTTGCGTCGTGACTCAGCATCGGCCATGCTGCGTTCGTTCTCAAGAGATTGCTGAGTGGCAAGCAGGTTGTTTAGGCGGTTCTTTTCCTCGATCAGGTTCTCATTATCCTTGCTCAGTCTGTCCTGTATATCCTTCCAAAGCTTCTTCTCAGCCTTGAGGTTGGCGGTTTCATTACGAACGCTATCGAGCAAGCCCTTAGCCTCTATAAGCTCCTCAGCGACCTGTTGCGTTCGGATATCTTGTTTGGCAGCAGTCTCGGACAAGGCCTGGCTTCGTTTCTGGAGCTCATGGTTCTCACTTTGAAGGGCCACGTAGTTGGTGTGCAACATTTCTCGTCTCTCGGATTCAAGTCGAGCTTCGGCGTGCAGCTTCACCTTGTCGGTTTGCAGACTGTTTCGTTCCGCTGAAAGAGCGTCGATCTGGTCGCGCAAGTCTTTGCGAACGCCATCCTGGGCGTCACGGTAATTGTCGTACTCTGATTGGAGCTTGCGCAAGGCTTCATTCAAAGCCTCAGTCTGTTCAGTTGCCTCGATACTAGCCAAAGGCATTCGTCCGCTGCCGTCAATAGAGTTTCGCATCATAGATGGATCATCGCCGTTCACGCCACGCTGCTGCAAAAGCCGTCGGAACATGTCCCGCTCCGTCTTGTAGCTTTCCATTGTCTTCTTGATCGACCTTGTCTCGTCAGTCATGTGAGCCAGCTCCTGCTGAAGCTTCTCAACCATGTCGTGATCCTGCTTTGCTTGATGCTTTTCAGCAAGCGCCTCCTCACTCTCCAATTGGTCAGCAAGTTCTCGAGTGATGCGCAGCAGCTCCTCATTCTTGGCTTGCAAAGAGTGGATGTCCTTGAAGACCACCAGCTTCTGTGTAATGAATTGATGGGTGTCGGACATGTCAGACAAGGCCTCCTCGGAAATCTCTCCCTTCTGTAGTTGCTGGAGACGGAAAGTCTCCTCGTCGGTAAGCTGGTCCATGCCCTTCTCCATAGCGTGGATTTGGAATAGAAGCATATTGATCTGAGTTCCGAGATCACGTAGCTGAGTGCGTAAGATGCTGGTCTCAGATTGGGCCGTTGCAAGTGCACCTTCCGCCTTTCTCGCTGCTCGTCTAGCATTGTCACGCTCCTCGAAGCTCTGCTGCGACAACTCCGACATGCGGGTGATCTCTTCTCGGAGTGTCTCGGCCTCGGACTGAAGCTCCTGCATTTCGGGTGCCTTGGCCTCAAGAGCGGACATCATATTATCCAGCTCCTCGGAGAGCTGTTGGTTGCGACGTCGCTCGGTGGCCAATTGAGCCTTGACTTGGTAAAGCTGATCAAGAGCCTGGGTGGCAGTAATTGCACCCTTGGCCCTAACCGATCCAGGGGTGGCGAAAGGAGACGATGGCCTCAAGAAGGAACCGTTGGCACGGGGAGTTTGTGGAGCCGACTCGGGTGCAGGTGCGTGTGAGTGTTGTTCCATGCGTACTTGAAGCTCATCGATCTCTGCCTGGAGCTGCCCGATTCGTTCCTCCATCTGGGCTGAATTCTGTCGTTCCTGCTCCAGCTCGACTCGAACGCGGCGAAGTTCGTTTTCATAGTTATCCCTGAGACGCTCCTTTTCGGCTTCAAGGTCATGTACACGTTGTTGGTGCTTTCGGCTTAGCTGATCAGACATGTCAACCAAGCGTCTTTGGTCCTCAAGCTCGTGCTTGTAGCTCTCGATCGTCTGGGCAAAGGTTCCCTCTTGTTTCTGGAGCTTCACGAGAGCCTCATCTGCCTTGGATTGCATAGCATCGAGGCGTTCGCGAAGCTGCTGTTCGGTTCGCTTCAAAGCATCGACCTGAGATTGGATATCTTCATTTTGTCGTTGAAGCTCAGCAATGCGAGCACCTTTCTCTTTTCTGTACTTGAGACTCTCCTCGCTCTTGGTCTTGAGTTCGTTCTCTAGCCATTCGCTGTTCTTTCGGGCCAAGTCGAGCTGCTGCTGGAGCGATTCCTCTCGATACTTGGCGCTGTTGAGCTGGCCTCGTGCGTTCTGCTCTGACTGTTGCAGGGCAGTGATCTCGCGAGAGAGTTCGACGTTTCGCTGGTGTTGCTTGGTGAGTTCTTCGGTGATGGTCTGATCGCGCTTGTTGTTGGATTCGATGATGCTCAGGTTGGTTCGGTTCGACGACTGGAGGGTCTCAATCTTATCGTTGAGGGCCTTGATTTCAGCATCGTAATCTGACTTCTTGGCCTTAAAGACTTGAAGTTCATTCTCGACCGATTGGCGTTTGGTTTCTGTGTTGGAAATAAATGTCAACAATCGTGTATTCTCGTTTCACGCACCCCGCAAACACGTACCTTCGTCCTTCAGTTGCTGCCTAGCCTCTTCGACATCTTTGAGAGCCTTGTCTGCAGTAGCCTTGAAGGTCTGCGACCGCGTTTCAGAGCTGCGCACCGCGTTCTCGAGTTCGATGTCGGTCTGGAGCTTCTCAGCGTACAGGGTGTCAAACTCGTGCGCTTTGGCCGCGACAGCCTGCAAAATAGTGTTGACGAGCTCAACGGTTGGTTCTGTAGTCAATGACGCGAGAACAGGCTGATCGAGGCCAAGGTGGCCAGCGACGTAGCCAATGTCTACGTCTGCGGCCGCCATGGTTGTGGTCGGATCAGGTAGAGAGCGCGACACTCGTCATTCCCGCAGTTGCGCGTCTGAGATAAAGAAGATCGTAAGAACAAAGATGCACGTGACGTATCGTTTCGCTTTGTGTCTTTGAGATTGACGAATGAGCGAGAGTGAGGTTGATGAAAATCCCCGACAAAGGAAAGGCTTTGGTTGTTGTTGGAGAGACCAGGAAATTTGGAGCTTCCAAGCTGAAGATCCACAACACGCCTAACGCTGGAAAGTAGCGTGCACAGACCATGTACAGCAGGAAGCTGCGTTTGCACGGCAGCCATGTTTTTCCGGCCTGCTGCAGTTTACCCTGCACCTCTGGCCAATTTTGGGAATGGGAGATGCATGAAGAAGAATTGCTAACTTTCTGCTGTTCAGTTTATCATTTCTACCTCCTCTGATCCTAAGGTTAAGCGCGAAATATGAGTGTGCAGGCAAGAAGCAGTGAATCACGAGCCGGTGGCACCCTAAACCTTTCAATCTCGAACATGTCTTAGCACATTCACACTACATACACGTATATAAAAACACGAAACTAATCGTTTGGCCAAAATGCCACTCTTATTTATTTCATGAGTATATGTACATGATCCAAATCCAGATAACCATCATCACTACCCATTACTCCATCACTCCAAAGACACCACAGCGCCAGGTCAAAAAGAAAACGCCCAAAACGCCTTGATATCTTCCCAAGAGTACCATCTACTTCGCCCCCCGTATATTCGAATCCAGCTCATAAGCTTCCACGGGCCCGGACTGAAAACCCATACCATGCTGTCCAGAATTACCACCCCAACCATAGCTCTGCCCCTGAAGAGGACTCACCGGTGAGACCCGCCCCGACTGTGCTGCCAGGTTTCCATAATGCCCCTTGAGATGGGCTTGAAGCTCGGCCGTCGGAGCGTGATTGGGAGGAAGTTCCACGATCGGTCGTCCACTGTCTAATTCTGCTTTGAGAGAAGCGCTCGACGATAATTCGGAGACAACTACTGGCGCAGAATGGCCCTTGATGTAAACACTATTTCCCATGAGCTCAGGATGTCCCGTGTACTCTGGTGGACCGTCGGCGCCATGTGAGAGCTCCTCTCCCTTTGTTTGACGCTGGCGCTTTCGTCTTATAAGGAGGAACAGCCCAACACCAAGAGTGGTCAGCACCACAACTCCAGCGATCCCCCCAGCGATAGGCATAATATTGTAATTAGAGCCGTTATCGTCTTTGTCCTCGTCGCCAACAGCTGATTCATGCGCAGCCTTGGTACTGCTAGCTGTAGCCGTAGCTGAGCCCGTGTTTACTGGCCCTATCGTACCAGAGCCAGCACCAGAACTGGCAGTTGGATAAGACTGAAAGATGGACTGACTAACGGTAGCGACGACCAAACTTTCAGCAGCGCTGCAGTAGTACTGAAAAACGTCAACAGCAGAGGTAACGTTGGCAATGCGGGTGCTATCACAGTAGTCCTTGACTCTCTCAGTCAGGCTACTAGAAATGATCTTTGACATTCCTGATTTTATGCAAATGCAGGAAGCTAGTTCCTGAGGTCCATCGCCGCATAGCCAGGAGCTTTGCTGCAACAGCGTTAGCAGTGAGACGTTGACTCAGAAAACGAAACCTACCTCCATGACAGCTGTAGCAATACCGGACTGGGCGCATTTATTGAGAGACTTGAATTGCGGCAGAGCCGTAATATAGTATGACACTATGCGACACAAGATTAGAATTTCCGTCCAAGTGAAACTTGCTGACACTCACTATCTCCAGGAGGGCGTTTCGGCGGCGCAAAGGACGTTGTGCCCTCATTCATGAGACAAAACTCGCTATAGAAGTTTTGCGCTGATGTAACATCTCCATTGTTGGAGCAAGAGTACTTTACTGCACTCTTGAGTGTCGAGGCGATATCCCGCACAACGTCCTTCTTACTGCAGACACAAGGCGCATTCAACTCGGCCGCCTCGGGGCATCTCGACGAAGCCTGTACTCGTTAGTCAATAGATGACCTTAGTATTGTATTGCGTATTCGACCATACCACTCCAACGACAGCATAAGACAGTCCCGATTGCGCGCATGGCGGCAAGTACGCCAGTTCAGGAAGATCTGTAATGTACGCTTCGACAATATTCGTCGTCGGCGAAGAGAAAGTTATGTCCTTGTTCTGGTTGCAGTACTTTTGCATCAGCTTGGATGCGCTGGAGAGATCTTCGGTCGCGCTGGAACCGCAGCTGTATTCGATGTCGGTCGATATCGAAGAGGCAACGTCGTCCATACGAGTCGAGCAGATGCATTTCTGCAATTCGGTCTCTGAGTCGCCGCACATGGTCGAGTAGGTCTGCATGCCGACATTGTACGAGATGGCGCTGGACACACATGGCGCCTGTAAGGTCAGTTATCGCATCTAGATGCTCGCTCAAGAGCCGTACCAGGTATGTGAAGATCTCAAGGTCAGTCACGTAAGAGACATCTGCTGCAAAGGCCAGGACAGTCAAGCTGCCCAGCCCAGCCCACGAGAGGCTGTGTAAGTGCTTCATGGCAAGCAACTTTTCACTACAGCGAAACAACTGGAGAGCAGAGAGGAACAACGGAACAAAGACTGGCACCCTCAGCAGAGCAACCAAGCCCAGCTGAAAGGGCCCAAAGGGGTAAAGGAGTCCTCCATCTCGTAAACTTTCAAAATGCCTTTCTCATCTGGTGAAAAGCCTCAAACGACGCCTCGTAGAGTCTAGATACGAATGGCGCCTGGACCCCTGAGACTAGCCAAGATGGCTTGCGAGCTACACCATCAGCTGTATGCAGCCCCGAGTGAGCAATAAGGATTGAAACATGAATTTTAAGTGTATTTGATGTTTGCTATTGATACAAGTCTTCACAAGAGTCAGTCGACGTATGATTCTCGTTCGGAGAGTTCGATGCAGACGTTTCAGCTTGGAGAGTGGATGAAGCCATTCATTCATCAACCCCAACCAACACCAGACGTTAGCGCGCCAAGGCCATGGTTCTCGCTCGACCTGAATAGCAGACAATAGAATCCTATGTCAGTCATGCGTCGGATAAGCCCCGACCAACATAGTATCCAACCAAGCTCCAAGACGGGTTGGAAAATTAATGCCTCTCGGAGATGTCGACGTTTCAAATGTACTCTTTGTTTCACAGAAGTTGTCAAGATGAAAAAAGAGATATCCAGTACAAAACACTCGTTTGTCTCAAGTCCACAAGACCCATTTAGCGGAAAGGATTCCCAATAAAGACAAGGGGCACGCCACGCGGATAGTGACTGATACGCTTCTCTGGCTATTGGTCCACCTGAAATGGCCAAGAAAGATGCAGTTCAGCAGAGCCTAATGCCAAGATTACGAATCTTGAGACGAGACGAGTTAACTACGAGAGTAGGCGATGCGAAGCGCATACTGTGAGTGTGAGCCACATGACTGAGAGAAGGTAACAGTATTGAGAGTCAAGTTGGATGCAGGTATAGTAACTTCATGATTAATTATACTATAGGTATGTAGACCTTAGTATAGCTGCCTGGGTCTTCGGCTGTTAAAGTCTAGGTACGGCAGTTGTTTATCTCCCTCCACCATGACGTCGGTAACTCTTTTCAATAGCATCATATCGCAACATAGCAACGTGGCTCTTAATTGATGCAATTACTGTAAAGCGACGATCTGGAAAGTTCCTTGGCCAACGGTGCGGACGAAGGTTGACTTGCATGCATGTTGAAGGTAAATTACCGTGTGCCGCTCATTGAAGCATCTGACTTTCCATTGCCAATCACTGTAAAAATTGCACACCGCTTCAATTGATTGATAAATGATTCATTGTGCTTACTACTATAGTACTAATATGGTAGCTGGTATTAATGCTTAGCTACGATGCATAGGTGGTATCCGTAATCCGTAATCCTGTCCGCGTCCCTGCTACCCCCTGTCCGCAACGCCATGCTGATACATATGAAAACAAAGATGAGAAACAATTGGCTAGTATAGCTGTTACTGTGAACCTTGCTGATCCCTCAAACGCCCGCTTGATTAAACAAAAGATAATACAAAGGAAAATTGTTTTGCATAGATGGATGTAAATGACGAGCGCCTATAGCACCCGCACAATCTTGGGCACCCGATACCGCGAGGGGCTGTCGTAGTATTCGCTGATCATGCCGCCCTGCGGCCCAGTAGTTCTTCGTGGAGGTAACCTCCCGTTGGAGCTCTGGTCTCTTGTTGCAACCGTCTTGCGCGAGTCACGGCTGCGCTCTCGCTGGCTGTGACGGTCAGCAGATACCTGGCGTGAGCGGCCAGAGGTGCATGTCTCGGAGGAGGATGCCCTTGAGCTGGCACGAGAGCGTGATTCTCGAAGGCTCACGCAGTCCCAGCCAGCAGACTCCTCGTAGATACCCTCGAGGAGGTCATCATCATCCCCCTGTTCGATCTGGGGCTGGAAAGTGGCGCTGAGCGTCTCCCAGAGGTCGAGACCGAGATCATCCCAGATGACAACGGCCTTGAATAGGCGGCGGCAGGCATGAGTACCAGCGGTCTTGTCAAGCCTGGCATATGATTCGAGCTCGCCTAGGCTGGGCAGGTTGTCCCAGGCAATGGAGATTTGGTCGGACTGGTCCTTGAAGGGGGATCGCTCAAGATAATATGTGAGGAAGTCTGAAGTCTCGGCCTTTGTCGCAAACTCAGCTTCCTCGAGGGCTTGCAGACGGAGCTTCTCTTCTTGGTCTTTTTGCTCCTGTTCTTGCTGCTGCTTCTGCTTGCGCCTCATGGGGTTGCCAAAGAGTGGCACTTTGGGGACATTGGATGTGGTTCCTCGGAGCATCGTTGCGGTGTTGTATGCGTTGACTGTAGCGAGAAGGAAGAGGTGCGGAAGTCGAGTTGAGGAGGTTGGTGATTATGAATGGATATATGAGAAAGCCGGGTTGGCTGATTGATCAGCTGGAGGGGTATTGCTTTGTTGGTGGCCAGGGAGCAAACAAGACAGTGTGTGTGTCAGTTGTTGCTATTATCGGATTTATATATGCAGGCGTATGCAGTGAGATAGCGATGATAGCAAACACAGTTCCAGGTCTTGTTTGAGAGGCCAGCTCGTCGACAATGAAAGTTGTTATTTATTGTATGTTGGATCGAATTGGATATCGTCGTAAGGAGTAGATGGATTGGATAGGAAGAAAGAAAAAAAAGTGGTAGGGGTTATCCCAGATGTATATATGAGGGTCGGATGAAACGCTTGGCTTTGGCTGGGGGTAAATGTGATGAGGATCCGCAGCTATTTTGGTGGCAGTGGTAGTGTAGTGTTAGGTCTGTTTGGTACTCAGGTGCTGGTTGTCTTGAATTGACGGGACCTGAATTTCAAGAAGCCCGTGCTTATGGGTTGGGTGTATTTCGGTTCCGACAAGTTGGCGGGTCCTTGTTGACGATCGTAAAATTCATCTGTACCTGAAAGAGAAGAGAGATCTGTCAAGGGGGGGGATAGATGATGCTTTTATTATTTTGTTACTTATAATTACAATTGTCTTGCACATGCTGCTCTGCGTCTAGTTCGGTCTCCCGCCTTTCACAGGCTTAGCCCGAGCCGCCCATCCCACTCACACTCACACCACCTACACTACATCTTCTGTAGCACACCACAGCCATAGTGGATCCGAGCGCGCCAGAGGTGTCATCATTCAGCCATAGTTAATTAGGCCAACGGTGTCGGCGTAATTTATTCAACAGAGTTCTGCTAACAATATCAACCTTTGATTTGACCCCTTAGCCTTGCCCAAACCCCATGCTGCCAAGATGGAAGCGAGTAAGGCGCGCCAGTCAACAGAGAACCCGGACCACCTGGGTAGTATCCGTACCGCTAGACGATTCATATGCCAGCATATGCCAGGTACTGGTCGGAACTCACCACAGCACCTTCATCACATCTATCACATCACAAAATCGATAAGAATTGCTTCTTCTCAAGCTGAATTACCAACCTGGCCTGTCTTGCCAAAAAGTTTGGCTGGCACTTGAACGTGGCTGCCAGCCCGTTCCTGATCGGCATTCCAGTCAGTTCGCCGAACCCAAAGGCTCGGTTTCGGTCTGGTTTTGCCAATTTGCGGATTAGCCCACGCATCAGTGGAATGCGGTACTTGTTCTATTGTCTTCTTCTCTTCTCTTGGCTATGAAGCTTTCCGTCGTGGACGGAAGGCGCTTTTGCTGGCTGCCAATTGTCGTTTATTCTCCGCGGAAGCCCGAGCTTAGGAGTGACGAATGTTTGCTGCAGCCATCACGGTCCTGTGTGCCTAATCTGTCATCGTGGGAGGGCTGTTGGTCAACAAAATCAATAACCGGCACCAGACGCTACGGCAACTAGGTACAACATTGTGATGCGCTCCGTGATTCCGTCCCGTCATTAGTGGCAGTAGCCGACTCTTCCTAGCCTCCGCGACCACTGCAGTAGGATCCCGTGGAGCAGAGACCAGGTGAGATTAGCCCGGCCCGTCAAAAGGGGGCACGGATACCAATAGCATCCTCGCACGGTTGGGGAGGGGACCCTTGGGAGTTCTCAACCGGGCTGCCCTTCCGGCGGCAACAGAGACATTTGGCAGGGAGAGAAGAGACATCAGAGGGCCAGATGAGACCCTGACGGCTGGAAACATTCCTCGTGTCCCAGGAACCCGGATTGAGAATCTGTCTTGCAAACCATGTCTTTGCCCCAGTACTACGTACGACCGCAACTGTCAACGCCAAGGCTTTGGTTTGGGTCTTGGGTAGCCTCATCAAGGCTGCAGCTAATGCCAATCCTATCGAATACAAAGCCTCAACTACAAGTCCTTATGTGGCACTTGACTCGTCGTCGTTTTCGCGTTTAACAGTCGTTGGCCGAACTGTCGTCTCGTCTCTATTCAAACCCACTCATGGTCACTCCCGCTTTTCTTGAAGTAGAATAACATCAGCAATTCTCCAGGTTAAACTAATGCATGTTGTGTCTAGACTAATCCGACCCTTTTTTTTATTCTTATAATTATCTTGAAGCTATGAGCTGCAGTAGCGTAGCATCAAACAAGACTCCACCACTGAAGCAGTTGAGACTACTGACTGTTTCTATCCCGCAACACGAGGCGTTTGTCTTTCATTTTAACAAGTTTTACTTTTCACTTTTTTTTTTTTTCTCTGTCTGGTGGCCCTCTTGGCAGTGCAGCTCAACATGACACAAATGAATTTTTGCTGACTGTGCATGCGCATGCGCATCTGCATCCGGGGCCTGTCCCCGATTTAAGGTGGAGACAAGCCCACACATTTCTCCGTCCTGTGCTGTGCTGCCCGTACCTGAGATACCCAAAGTTAATCGGGCTCGGAGCTGTCATTCGGTCCTTCGATCGAAGCTTCTATTCTACCCTTCGGCCTCGCCTTAACAAATTGTCATCAATTACGTTCCCGTCCAGAGAACGTCTAGAAGCGCGATTTTGTCAGTCAAAACTTGTATTCCTATTTCCAGTACGTGGGCGGCTGCCCTCAGTACATCCTAGCAGAGCTTTTACCCAACTATTTCTTTGTAGAGATACGTACTATCAAAGTCAAAAGTCGCAACCACATTCCATTCCTCCGTCATTTTATTCTCTTCCAGACTCGAGTTGATCTAGCCAACACCATGGAAGCGTGTGCTTATCCCAAAGAGGAATCGGGTTCGAGCAAAAGTAGCAAGGCGAGAACAAGCACACACAAAACCCAGTCCAACGTCCATATTGTGGAAGAGGCTTCTAGCCAAGCTTCAGAAGCCATCAAGCCCCTCTGGACCATCATGATGGAATGTTCCTTCCCACAGCCCTGTGAACACTCATTAAACTTTGACTGTGACGTTTATTCATCGGTCTCTTCTAGGACTCCGTCACGTCTAGGAGATGCCGGATTGTGGCTAAAGTCAGTTCTATTCCCAGACATGAATAGATAGATGAATGAATAGTTTTTTTATAGGACTGAGGATCAGTAATCTCAATGTCTTGGCAATCCGGACAATGCCGGTTGAGAGGATATTTGATTCTATTGTTAATGCTATCTATTCTTGGGTCGACAGTTCAGGTCTCACATAAGCGATATCTACAGGTTCGCCAAAGTTTAGGGTAAGAATAATCTTAATTGTTCTACAGTCTGAATAGTCTTAAACCTCTAAGATCACAGTATCTTATCAGAACTCATGATCTAGCATCACATGTTTGTGGCAATATGGTCATAGAGTAGCGGAACTTCACTATCCCATGTTTGTCTATAGATACTTAACTGGGGATGAACATATTTTGCTAAATGTACAAAGATGTAATTCAAGCTACTAATGAACAACAAATGATCTTGTCAAACTCAGCAGCCTTGTCAACTGCAATTCTGTAGTCTAAACTACATCAACCAGGTTCATCATTATGCAGCTTTGACAGATGCTAACTTCACAGTCACCAATATGATCTGCATTACCCGGCGCTAACAATTGGCGCATCTCGCCTTTGAGCACCCACGGCACCATGCATTCTTTTCCGTGTCGTCTAGAGACTATCTCCCGTCGTATTGGCAGCGGTGGCCGAGTTGCATACACCCGCAGATCATCACGACAAAAGGTCAAAGGCTTTATGTTGAAAATGAAGTGATCTACCGCTGGCATCTCTATTGCAGCAATTAAAACGCCCGAAAGCCCATATATGCACGAATCCTTGCATCAAACAGGCTGTTGATCGACTTGAACATGATATCAGCAATGGCGGCGTCTGAAGTTGAAGGCTTAGACCGCGGATCTTCATGGACAATAGCAGTTTACTGGATGGACACCACTCCCAAGGCAGACGTCACGTACAGAGACCAGTGATTTCCTTTGCAAAGTGAGGGGGTAGTGTACGTATGTTCTTGTGCTGGCGCATGTCGCTAGGACGCGGGATATAATAGCAGCTATTAAGAGACTTATGCAGCCACCGCACGGGAGATCTACATCTTCTACAACTCCACACAGGAAAGAGACCGTCTCAAAGTGCTAGGACCTTTTCGTACCTATATTCTGTGTCCGCTTTTTGACGATGGAGCTAAC
This sequence comes from Fusarium guadeloupense, assembly GCA_021655865.1. Lineage (NCBI taxonomy): Eukaryota > Fungi > Ascomycota > Sordariomycetes > Hypocreales > Nectriaceae > Fusarium > Fusarium guadeloupense. The sequence goes on from JAJJWM010000176.1 coordinate 92,130, forward strand.
ATGTTGTTCAGACCATTCAGAGTCGAGTTGAAGTTAGCCGCCGGGACGACTTAGCCGGGGTGGCGGAATATTGACCTTCAAGTTTACCTCGAGATGCTAGTTGGACTCCTTATATTTGGTGTTCTGAAGAAGCTGGCTATAAAGTTCGAGATGCTTGGGGAGATGATGCTATTAATAGACTGAGGCGACGAGATTATCGAAACAACTATTACGTGGATGGGAAGGATCATTTCTCGGGTCGGATTAGTTTTTGAATATGCTATACCATATCTGTGAGACTAAAAAGAGGTATTGATTACCATCGGCTAACATTGTCGATTTCTGAGGGCCAAACCGTTAGTCGGAGCATCTTTGGCAGATCAGCCACTGACACTCAACTACCAATATGGCGCCTATCTAGCTGTTCGCTCAAGAGTGCCACCAGACGATGTATACTATTGAATGTTTGCGATGCATGTAAGCCTTGCGCTGGTATACGCTCTTCTCTATCTAGAAGGCCTTGTGCTCGGTCGTAATGTTGGAGTGATATCTTCTCGTTGCTACATGGCGTATTCAATACCCGGAAAGATGCCTCAAAATCCAAGATAACAACTGTATAGACGTTTGAAATCTGGATTTTCTCTCTAAAGATAAATTGATAGTTTAGATATAATGTTAAAGTACCTATGTTTGAGAGACTAAGAGCCATGAGAGATGCCCAGGCTGCTTTGGATTCAATAGGTATATCTCGTAATTTGCCAGTGTCAGCTCAAGCTCTCCATGTCTCTGAATTAACTCTTACCAGAAGAGCCATAAAGATATCGTTAAACTGTTCTGGCTTGCCTTGGCTCAGTTAATGTCTGCGTTGCTGAGTGCGGTTGGCTGGCACCGTATATCGTGAATCCCCTCACTTTCCGTCACTGGCAGCTTCCCACTGACAGTGCCGCGCAGCTGGCAAGCCCGTCACCAGGCTGCATAAAATCACACAGGCAGCGAAGATATTTCAACCACCCAGTGAAAAGGATTTTCTTTTGTTTTTGTTTTCATTTTCATTTTCATCACTGCTGTTCATTTCTTTCATCCTCACCTTCACACTCGCACTGAACAACAATCACCCGCAAACAACTGTATTTATCACTCTGCATATTTCACCAGAACATCTACACCACCTTTTTTTCACGACAGATATTCCAAATATCAACACCGTCCAAATGTTCTGGCACAAACCCCTCACGTACGATCCCAAGGATTACCCCAACTATCGCCCCTATCCCGAGACTGGTTTTGAGAAGCTTTTGAAGAAATGGCCTGCCATCTTCCATTTCATCGCCTACACTGCCCGACTCATAGTGTCCATTCTCACCATCTTCTTCGAGTACTTCTGTATGATCTGTCGCGATCCCTTGAACTACTCCAAGGCAAACGAGTGGATTATCGACGAGTATCGGTCTACTCCTACTGGCGCTCGCATGCTTTACGGATGGTTCTTGACTTTCTGGTTCTGCCGCATCACTCTGTCCCTAATCTACGTCGCCTGGGATATTCTGGAAGATGCTTATGATGACACTGAGTATGCCTGGTACCGAGTCTGGAATTTTGCAGTCTCCTCGCAAGCCCTCTTCATCCGTTTCATCATTTTCACCGTTTCCACCATCTTCAACATCGGCTGCTATCTCGCCGTATTTCTTTTCAAAATAACATGTCATTTCACTGTTTTTGTCTTCGAGGCGTGGTGCTACCCCATCGTCTTCTTGTTCCTCTCGGTCATGGTCTTTCAGGCATACCAGGCCTTCTTCGTATCTACCCCTGAAGAAGCTCCTGAAGAACCCCTCATCGAGACTCCAAAGAAGCCAGGAATGACCTTCCGAGTACCTACATCTTCTAATTTGTCTTCTACTTTATCTTCCAGATTACTTCCTGGACAATCTCCCCCTCAACCCAGATCCAACAAGCCTCCAGGTGCCAAATATGTCCAGGTATCCCCCAAGGCTCTAGAGAATCTACGTTCTCAAGGCGCCTACATTCCCGAGCCTACCAGAACTCGGACCTACTCGGAACTCAAACCAATTGACCCCGAGAAAATCATCAACTGGCGCCAGGTCGGCATCAGAATTCGCCCTAGGTACCCCAAGGCGGCTGAGGAAGGTAGCGACTTGGTACCAAAGACTGCTGAGCTTCACAGGGAAAACACTGCCCCTTCTAACACCAACATTAAGAAGACATTCCCGAACCCTAAAACGACTCAGTGGCAACACTCCATGCTTGCCGCGGTTGAGCGACACCTGAGAATGATGACAGAAATCGTTCAGCAACTGAAGATGGAGGTCAACTACTTCAAGCGAGCGATTCAGCCCCGTCCTCTACCTCCAACGAACCCTTCTCTCCCAACCTCACCTCGAGCCCAGCAGCACCAGGCGACCCTCGATGAAAAGAACCGCATCAAAGACTTGCAGGACGAGTATACACCAAGACTCGAAAACGAAGCAACCTGCATTCTTCGTAAGCAGGCCAAAGTCGAGGACTCGATAAATCGCACCGATCGCGTGCTTCGCTACGGAGAAGACGTCACCACGCGCGCGATGCGACAACAGCTCGAGCATTACAGGTCTAAATTTCCGGCTGTATTCAAGGACGCCGAGTATGTTCAAGTAAAATCCCGAGCACTTGAAGAAAAATGCGATGATCGAATGGAGGAACTAGCTGCTGAGGCAGCCAGGCTACGCCGCCTAGACCGAACACATGTAAAGGGGAAGCGAGTTGCTTTTTCACTTTACGAATGAGAGTTTCCTACCATGGTTACAATTGGGATTTATAGACTCACGACTCACGACTACCGACTGATGACTACATCGGCAACTGATGTTGCTTTTTATGAGAGTATAATCGTATTTACAGGATCAAGGGCACGGCGTTGGAGATAAAGGATGAATAACTTTGCTTACTTGACATGAAAGGAGCATGCATGTCTCTTATGGAAAAGGATTGAGGACACAGTCAAGGATGAATTATGTATTATATAACTGAATCGGAAACAAATTTTGGGATTTTAACGTTGTAATCTGAGGCGCCATTGCACACGAAGGCATCTTGAAAACATGGTGACTATGTTAGATAAGCGCTTAATAGACGAAGATACATAAAAGGCTATTTAGCTAAGGAACATAGTGACATTGATACATCTTTACTATCTACATGTTGTTATTAACAGAGGGTCGACATGCCAGAACTCCCTGACAAAACAAAACAAGGAGAAATTGTATACGCCAGGACAATATCTTTGATTGCCAATTTCTGAGTATGGTTGGGTATCGCACGTAAACAACACATGTAATCATCGAGACAGTTCCAGAACTAGTCCTCCAACAGAGCATTCATTCATCAAGACAGTTCAGAGTCTCATCAAAGAAACAGATGACCCTCAAGACCATCACCACAAATCCATCTAGTAATCAGTCGACCCAACACCATGAATCTGCCAGTACAGACCTCCCTCCTTTCCACCATCTTGAGCAGCACACTTGACAGATCCACGAGCCGCAATCTCCGTTCCAGCCGAGAATTCCAGAACAGCCTCCCGCACGATCCAAACAACATCGTCATCGCCCACCTTCAACCCCTTGTCAGCGCGAACAGAAAGGGCGCACGATCCAGACTTGACGATATCGACAAGACCATCACCGACTGCATACTCGGACGCTTCATCGGCAGCAGGGATGTTGAATGTGCCGTTGCGCGCTCCAAAGGTCGAGAGCAGAGCTGCACAGTCGTTAAAGTTGGCGCGCTCGATACTCTTTGGAGCCTGGCGAGCTGCATACGAGTTCTCGTCGCAGGTGGTCAAAGAGCGGGTGCTGGGCGTCCAGTAGGTCGAAGGGGTCGCGTAGGGGCTCGGAGTGGAGGTTGAGACGACTATCATGTCGTCTTTGGTGGTGGCGGTTGGTGCAGGCGCGGCGGCAGCGAGGCCGATGAAGAGAGCTGCGAGATTGAAGAAGCGCATTCTTGCTATTGATGAGTTGATTGAAAGAGAGTGGTTTGCTGAGACGTTGCGGATGGTCAAAGAGTGTTTGCGTGAGTGAGTGAATGAATGTAACAAAACAGACCAACAGGTGATCAACACCTTGTTGCTTAAAGAGTGACTGAAAATAGGATACGCTGCGATGCACGATGGGGATTGTGAAAGAGCAAAAGATGAGTATGGTGTTGAGATGAATTGATGGTAGGACCCATGCAATCACAGGAGGTGATGGAGTGTTTCAAGTTGAATAGACGAGAATGAAACAAGGATCACAATGCAACGCTTGAGTTGATTATGGTCGATTTCAAAAGGTTCTTATTGTGTATGCTTTTTTTTTCTTTTTTCTTTTTTTTATTACTTTGGAATTATGAAATTTGTATTACCTTGTGGCCGTCAGCTAGCTGCCAGTGCAACATTGTGCTGGAGGTGACGGCCGTTGAGAGATGTTTGTTTGATTGTGATGATCGCCCGGGCCCGGAGGATTTGGTGTTTGTGTTTCCGATGGGCCTGGTGGTTTCATGAGATTTATGCCGAGGCGTGGAATGAGATGTTCCGTTGAGAGTTGCAAGGTAAACATCGATGAGTTTATAAAACGGAAAATTGGAATATGTTAATGGAATGTCTGGTAAGAGAATGTTTTTGTCTGTCTTATTTGTACTGTATCCATGAAGCAGAGTGATGAGATGACTACCGGTCAAAGCATGGCCATGAGCGTATAGTTTAGCTACTCGAAACAAAACAACATTCCATATATCTAGCTGATTGAAACACACTATCGCATATCACTTGCTTAGATTTCATGCGTGTTACTCTAACCTCTCTCATTGTTTCAATTCAGGATACGTGGTCCATAGTCGAGCATTGACAGAGAGCCTTGGCAAGTAGTCAACTGAGTGAGATATGATGGATCAACGATTATCATATTGACGTTTGACATAGCGAAAACCATTATGAGACATCTCTTATAATTATTAATAGCAGACGTTCAATATGGAGGTTCCAATAGCAGTCCCCAACTGCCGGTCTCAACTCAGCTCTCCATTCCAAATCCCCGGGCCGATAGAGTGACGCTCCGGTAAATAGGCCCCCACTCCCGTCTCAGCGGCCCATTACCCCCCAGTTTTGTCCTTGTTCAGTGGGGGCGATGACGCGAGCAGCGAGCGGAGGGGCATCTGTTGGGGCATTTTGAACCCTTCGCTTTCGCTTCGCTTTGTTAAGTTTGATGTCTATCAAAATGACTTCATATTCCGTGGATCTTTGTCCAAGGCATCCAAGATAACGAGTCTTGGCTCTATCTGATCTACAACGGTAGATGAAATCATTACTCGAGAGAAACTACGACATTTTCTCAACATCACTGGTGCGCTTGCTTGACTTCCAGATTTATCCAAGAATGAAAATGACGATTCTCATCTCTGACCCTCTTTATTAAGGCCGTCAGTATCCATCCTTTCCTCCATTTCCCCGAGAAAAAAAGACAGAAAACTCCATCTTTTTTAATTCAGTTCATGGTTCAATCTCGGGGTCCCTGTCTTGGCCCTGTCTTGGCTCCACGTCTAAAAACCTGAAAAGCCGGTCGCTGGTTCACATCTTGTCTGGTCAGGGTGCATGTGACCCCCCAAAAAGGGACCGTTGACGCTGAGAAATGATGATCAGATGGATCCAAATGGTTTCTGAGTGATCGCCCTCTTGTCCCATTTGCTCGGAGAGTCGGCTGAAGAAACCACGAACCCCTTCTCACCTTTCTTCTTTTTGCCTTTATCTCAGCTCGGCAGGGATCCATGGACCCGACTCGTCGTCTTTTTTTACCAGAGACCCGAACTCCGATGTCTTGAAGCTAGGGGGTTTACCGGGCCCCCAGTTCCTGATATCATCGTCATCATAAACCACCACTACCGATGGAATGGTAATAACAGATCGGTCCCCATGTCAGCCGCGAGGCAGAAAAAAAAATTAAAAAAAATTAACTGTTAGTGAACCGGATCCAGTTTCTTCATGTTTGCGTGATTGCCATCCCATTGTAGTAGACCTGAAATCTCTTCCATTTATACATTCATCCTTCAATTCTTCTAATCAATTGGCATCATGAGAACCGCTACTCATCCTCCAGCCTCTCACAACAACACCACAAGCAGAGTAAAGCGTCTGGTTGGCAAGATTCGCCGCCACTCACACCCTCCACCCCCAGAATCATCCTCCGCCTCTCCCTTCTCCTCCACAAACGCATCCCGCGAATCGTCGACATGTCCTCTGCCGCACATTGGCAGACATAGCCAGCGCGCAAGCCGTCGCGGCTCGGCATCTGAGGAAGAGGAGCGTATTCACGACATAGAGCTCTGGAACGCTGCGTACGATATTCTCAAGAGGGATAACACGTCCTCTGGTCTTGTGCTCGCTTACGAGAGCATCATTTCTCATGCGTTGCCTGATGCGTTGAGGCCAGGGCATAACGGGAACCCCAATGGGTTGCCCACGGAGGGTGAGAGGAGAGCCGAGTTGATGATGATGATTGCAGAGTCTGGGTTGAACCGTGAGGTCAAGGGGGCGTCGCAAACAGATTCTGGCGATAATGAAGCAAGGGAGATTCTGGTTCAGACAAGATCTACTATTGCTTCATTACTTGCGGACCAGCCCAGCGCCGCAATCGCCTGGGCGGGCATCTGCTCTCTAACACCCGTAAGATCCTCATTCTCAGACCAACCCAAACACAATGCTAACTCTGTCGCAACAGCTCCTCCTCGACCCTCTCCTCCGATACGACGACATCCGCCACGGCTTCGTCCACCTCACAAACAACATTCCCCACTACATGACCCTCCCTCGCGCCCTCCACCCCTCATCCTGGACATCCCTCGAAGACTACCAGCGTCTGCAGCCGCACGTCCGCCAGACGCTGCTGGACCTGTACCGCCGCATTCTCGAGTACGAGATGAACATTGTCTGCGCCGCCGCGAGCGCCTGGAACATGGCCGCCCGTAACGTCGTCGACTGGCATGGCTGGAAGGCCATGGGCGACGTGGTGCGTGACAAGGACGCTGAGCTGATGAAAGCTGTCGAGAGGAATGGCACGGATGACGCGAGGGCCGTCATGGGTGTCAAGAAGAACTTGGCGCCTGAGGGTGGAGGGCGATCACTCTCGGCTGATAACATTTGAACCGAGAATGCATAAGAATGAAAAATCGATCAGACAGTACAAAGGGCAAAACTACAAAGCGAGTTCATGATTTACGTGTATAGTATCAACTGATATCAAGCGAGTTAGGAAAAATCACAAGTCTATTTGCTCAATGACCATATTTCCCAAACCCAAACTCCAGGCTCTTTGACTATGTCAACCTAGTCTCTTGTTCGTCTATAGGTGGTCCCAGAATACGATAATTCGTCCGTCTGCAACTCCAATTCTCTGCAAAAATGCCCCCGCCGGCGGTTTCCATACGAACATCAAGCATCTACAGTCCAGTACTTGGGAGGATGCCCTGACTGTCGAGGTTGCGCAGGCTACCATTGTACTCGCTCAAGCGTCGCCGCCAACGGCTCACATCCGTCGTGAAGCCAATTGCCCCCATCATTACTGCCCACCCGGGCATCTGGTCGCGGGTCACAAGCTCATAAACTCGGCATAGGGCTTGATGAAACTCGGGCTGAGGCTTTAGCGCAACCGCGTACAAGTGTCGCACCAAGTCAGCCCAGCCGGAGATGTAGTCGACATCGAACATAGACTCGGGGTATCGAAACTCGACCGTGTTGTAACTAGACACGACCAATGCACAGCGAGTTGTTGTGTGAACTGGACCTTCATCGAACTTGCGGAGTGCCACCCCGAGGCTCGTCAGCGAAGGTTGCGACCAAAGTCGCTTCATTGCTCCAATGAGACGCTTATCGACCTTTTTGCGCCCCTTGAGCTGTTCCATGTGCACAGAAAGGGCATGAACGAGAGCTGCGCCCTCCCCATACACAGCTGGCTCTTCCTGTTCCTTGGCGATCTTGGACTCGACGCTGATACGGGCGGAATAGGGGGAAGTGGAGCGAAAAGGATGGCATAAGGGATACAACAAAGCATCCTCCAGGAGCCAAACCAGGGATGCAATGCGCTGCGCTGTCTGCAATTGCATACTACCAGCGTCGTTGACGTGGAGGTGCAATCCGCAACCAGAATTGAGCCCAACTACCATGTTGCCCTGCACCGCCGCAAGGCATTTTCTGAGGGTAGGTAGCTGCTGACTGAACTCTTCGGGACGAGTGAGAATGGGGCTGTTGAGTTCAGTTCCGCACCAGTCGTACTTGTCAGAAGGTGTCTTTCCAGACTTACTAGCGCAGTCTTTGGTAATGTGACGCTCAGGAACAACAAACCAAGTGTCGGTTTTGAAGATTGGTCCAGCCACAGCCTCCTTGTTCCATATTCGAATGTATCCGCTGCTAGGAGTGAGCGGAAGAATTGTAGTGCCAGGGATCTGGGTAGGGCTTGATGGCTGAGGCGGGCTGAGGTTACACGAGACGGGGACGCCGTTGCTGGCGATCGATTCGCATACCTTGAGAATGCACGACGGTTCGAAGCTGCTGAAATTGCCCGTCACGAGGCCTTGAAAGGTTGCCGCCGACGAAGGACAAGCCCATCGAGTCTCACCAGCCACAACGCCGGAGTCTGGTACCTGCAGTGCAACCATGAACTCCAGCTCGATGCCAACGCAGATAGATTTGGGGGTTGTCATGCTTGTTTCGAGAGCCACGGATCGTTTTTCTTGGCAGGAAACATGTGTATCGGTCTGTAGATGACAGTTTCTCAGAGAAAAGATGAGAGACGTTGAACAAGCCGACGAGGCCGAAGCCCGCAACGGTCCAGGATTTATAGCTGATAATGCCATCTTGGAACACAATCACAAGAGTTGAGAGAATAAGCACGAGTTGCGCTGTTCAGCAGTATAGCCAGGATACTGGGATTGTGGTCGTGAAGATGCCAGTGCATTAACAGCGTAAGAGAACAATATCGAGGACCGGAAAGATATTAGAACTTGTTCGCCCAAGGGCGGTCAAGGCTCAATGCCAGTTTAGGGCTGTGAAAGAACCGTCTGTTGCATGTGTCCATTGTTGAATAAGCTTTGCGCCGAACAAGTCTCTAGTGCCAATGTTACAGTCCAAGACGACCACCTCCCGGCATAGTTTAGCCCTTCGCAGGCATGGGTCATGAGATGATCATGGATTTCAGTGTAATGTGCTAAATATATGAAATTTCATCCACGGTGACCGCCTAGGCCATTCAGAAGGCTTGCGATTCAAGTGAGAAAAGAGAGAGTAACACTTGTCTCCCTGGAATGCTCTGACCGGCCCAGAACATGTGATTTGGGAGTAATGGTAGATCCTTGCATACAACCTTTTTGACATATTGTCAGGGGTAAAGATTGGACGAGATCTACACGATAACGCTCTCTGAGTTGCGGAGAGGCAAGCTACCCAAAGTCTCGTGATTTTGGTCATGGTGGGAGCTCCAACGTGCTGGTAACCCACCTTTCAGGCTATTTCGAGATGGCAGAAGCGAGGAATATGATTGATTGAGATGTCTTATCGCAAGCATTGTGCCATAGAAGTGTGTAGAACAAAGAGGACTCGGTGAGAGTTAGTTGACTTACACGAGGAGGAAGGCCGCATCAAAATTAGTCCGAGATAACCAATCATGAGGTCGAATGGTTGTAGCTTTGGGGAGGAAGGGGCAGCCTGTGACGAAACTCTCCAGGGAGCAAGAGCTCACCCAATGAGTCCTTGCCCTTTCTGGCCCTTTTTGATTGATGGGCCTCGAAAAACGCGACAGCGCGTTACCTCGAAATTAAATCGACAACCTCTTTAACTTTTGATCATTATCTACCATCGCTAATCATCTCAACGCTCTCGATTCTTGCTTTTCACCAACTCAATATTATCGCATTTTATTCGAATTGACCGCGCATTACCACCCGTCAAACATCGCCATCATCCTCCAACTCCGACGCGATCGTCCCCCTGGTATGCGGCTCGACCTTGCATAATGCACATCATCAAGCCTTCGTGGCTAAGCCATAGCGGCGAGCAAAAGGATTTTGAGGTTTACAGCTGCCATGTTTCCCCCGACGGAAAACGTCTTGCGACCGCAGGTGGCGATGGACATGTGCGAGTTTGGTCGACCGAATCTGTCTATAATGCCAACTCACCAGATTACGACAAGCCGCGCCAGCTTTGCCATATGAGCCACCACCTGGGCACGATTCACTCCGTACGCTTCTCTCCCAATGGCCGCTACCTTGCCAGCGGTGCCGACGACAAGATCATTTGCGTATACCACCTCGACAAAGGTCCCCCAGCTGCCACCTTTGGTACCAATGAGCCTCCGCCCGTCGAGAACTGGAAGACATATAAGCGCTTGATTGGCCACGACAATGATGTTCAGGACCTTGCTTGGTCTTACGACTCCTCCATACTTGTCTCAGTTGGTCTTGATTCCAAGGTCGTGGTCTGGTCCGGTCATACTTTTGAGAAGCTCAAGACGCTACCCGCCCATCAGAGCCACGTCAAAGGCATTACCTTCGATCCGGCAAACAAGTTCTTTGCGACCGCTAGCGATGACCGGACCATCAAGATTTTCCGATTTACCTCACCTGCGCCTAATGCGACACAACATGACATGGTTAATAACTTTGTTCTCGAGACGACCATTAGTTCTCCATTCAAGAGCTCGCCGCTAACAACTTACTTTCGACGATGTTCTTGGTCGCCCGACGGAAATCACATTGCCGCTGCAAACGCTGTGAATGGTCCCGTTAGCTCCGTTGCCATTATTGAGCGAACAAGATGGGACAGCGAGATCAACCTGATTGGCCATGAAGCCCCTACAGAAGTGTGCATGTTCTCCCCGAGATTGTTTCATACTACCAAACCGGATGCAAGCGCAATAGCCAACGGAAGTGCGGCATCGCTCGTGACAGTCATTGCTTCAGCTGGCCAGGACAAGACGCTGAGCATATGGAATACAAACACCTCTCGACCCGTGGTCATCCTTCAGGACTTGGCAGGTAAGTCGGTATCTGACTTGGCCTGGACCCCAGATGGCCAGACGCTGTTTGCTTCAAGTCTGGACGGTAGCATTGTAGTTGTCAAGTTTTCTGAGGGTGAGCTTGGCTGGGTAGCGCAGCCTGAGGAGAATATAAAGGCTTTGCAGAAATATGGTGTGTCAAGAAAAGGTATGGGTATCGCCGAGGATGTGGATGGTCTGATATTAGAGAACCAGAGCAAGGCAGGGGAGTCAAGAGCCGTTGAGTCGAGAATGGGTGCGCTCATGGGTGACTTCTCCGAATCGACAAAGGAGTCAACACCGGTTACCAACGGTACTAAGCCTGGCGCGCCTACATCGAAACCTGCTACGAACGGTCAGGCAGAGTCAGAAAAGGAACCGGAGAAGCAGCCGGAAAAGCAACCAGAAAAGAAACCGGAGGAAGGGGCAGATAAGACGGCTGAACGTGTCAAGGAACTCAAATCGCGAGTCACGGTTGGCAAGGACGGCAAAAAGCGAGTAGCGCCTTTATTGGTGTCTTCGTCAGGAACGGGCACATCTTCGTTGCCTCAAACTCAACTGGTTGGAACAACAAGTACCAACAAGACAGCCCAGAACGATGCACCTCAGACTATTCTTGATATGAGCAAGCCCTTCGACGGACTGCCCAAGGGAGGCATTGCCGCTATGCTGCTTGGTAACAAAAGACGCATCAACATGGGCGAAGTTGAGGACGAGGAGGAGCCTGCTGCTAAGCGTGTAGCAACAGGACCTACACCTATTGTTACCAACGGGCCCGACGGTGTCGAGCCGGCCGCACTTGTGCCTGTTCAAAATGGTGTCGTTCCAACTCCTGAGTTTCTTCGGCCTGCCGTCATGAATCCATCCATCTCCATTGCCCAAATCAGGCTGGCTGTGCCAAAGATAAGATCACATGTTCTTCGACCACTGGACAGAGGGATTCTCCAAGACGAGAGCTCGTTGGAAGACGCGACCAAAGTCCCAGAGAACATCATTCTGGAGGCTAAGAACGATGCTAACCCCAGGGATCCTTCCCACGTTCTAGTTAGCAAAAGGGGCGCTCTTATCTGGGAAGAATGGCTTCCCCGTGCCATTATACTAGTAACAGCAACAAAGCACTTCTGGGCTGTTGCTTGTGAAGATGGCTCTGTGCACATCTGGACTCCAGCCGGCAGAAGGCTTCTGACCCCTATCATTCTGGAGTCACAGCCTGTTATTCTGGAATCCCGCGATCACTGGCTGCTCTGCATTACAGCTGTCGGCCTTGCTCATGTCTGGGACTTGAAAACGCAAACCTCTCCTCATCCTCCAGTCTCTCTAGGGCCCATCCTAGATATTGCCACAACTTCACTAAATCAGCATACTGCAACGCCTGGTCCTGGCGTCACGTCGGCACATCTCAACACCACCGGCCACATCGTTGTGACACTGACCAATGGCGATGGGTACTACTACGCTCGAGAGATGTACACGTGGCAACGTCTCAGTGAAGCGTGGTGGGCTGTAGGCTCCCAATACTGGAACTCCAACGACTCGTCCATTTCTGCCTTGCAGTCTACAGCTGTTGGTCCAGTGTCAAAAGAAGGCAAGGACAAAGAATCTTCCAAGGCCACCGTGTCGTCTGGCATTATTCCCTTCCTCGAGCGACATACGACCAATGAGTTCCTTCTCAAGGGTAGATCGTATGGCTTGCAGCGTATCATCAAGATGGTGGTACAGCGGAAGGAAGCCGAGAACCTGGAAAGCAGCGTCAGCATCGCCCACCTGGAAAATAGAATTGCTGGTGCCCTGCAGCTTGGGTCACGAGAAGAGTTCCGGCTTTATCTGTTCATGTATGCCAAGCGTCTAGGTGCCGAGGGGGCGAGGACGAAGGTGGAAGAGCTCTTCAACAGCTTAATGGGAGGTATACTTGAGGACAACGAGCAAGGTGATGAGAAAGACGGTCGTGGTTGGTTCAGCAAAGAGGGTGATTTGTGCGGATGGGATCGAAAGGAGCTACTCAAGGGCGTGGTGATGATTCTCGGTGAGTTACTCTTGGTCATTTCATGGCATAGATTTGGCAAACTAACACCAAAACAGGCAAATACCGTGAGCTGCAGCGGTTGACGGTCCAATACGCGAGGGTACTCGACATAAGCCTTGAAGACGGCTCAGTGGATGTTGAGCAGATGGACGTGGAGGTATGAGAAGGTGGTCGGGACTTGTATCAATAACACTGTGTCCCGTTTCTTTACACTCATCTGCTGGGAGGACGGCGAAGATGGAACTCCTTTTTGATTAATAGGCAAGGCTGGCGTTGAGGGTCCATCTATTGGAGATACTCGAGGCGATGTGAATTTGGGGTATAGGCGATAGAATACCATTGGTGCTCGTTGATATGACAAAACGCCTGGTTCATGAGGGGCATGCAATCACTACCATGCCGTGCTTTTCTGGGGAGTTTGTTGATTGGAGACGTGTATCATGAGTGTACGAGGCTGCATGAGTGAGATGATTCCTTTGGACAAGCACCCTTATCTTTGACCATTTCCATCTTTTTCTTTCACCGTTGGTAGCACAGAGGGCCAAGACTAGAGGCGCTTGATATCACATGGGATGATTCAGAGGAAATAATTGATATCACGTAAATGGAATGGTTGAGTGATGCCTGAGTGCGACCCGGAACATCTCTTCCGACCTCACGTTACAGCCCTAGGCAATGAACGAATGATTGAGCTCCTATCGTCAATGCACTTGCTTTCCTCTCTCTCGAGTTGAGTTCGGTAAAGAAGTTGGCACTGCTCGCGGCTGCCACCTCCACCTTGAATCACCTAAGGCAAGGTATTCTCGCCTGAGGATACAATGGAAACTCGGATTATTAGTACACGACCCCCCCTTTATTCTCTCTCTTCCTCTTTCATTCTTGTTATTCTTTATCCTTTGATTCATCTCTTCTATTCTACTTGATCCTTGAATTGACAACAACCTCTTGGCACTTCTGAGACGTTATATTGTCCGGTACCTAAGGTGCCATTACGTTCCTTTTCTTATAATCTCTTCACCCGACCTCTTCAGCTTACTTACCTCACCTCACCTTACCTTACACTTCATCTCATCAACTTGTTGGTCTGTTCATCTTTGCAATCTTTGACTCTTCACTACACACATCCTGCGCACTTGAACAAGACCACTTGAACACTCAACTACCTTTCAACATGGCGGAACCCTCTCGCTTCACTCTTTGGTGGGCAAGGGCCATGGCCATCTTTTACTTTGCCCTCTTTGTGCGTGGCTCAGCCTTGTCCTCATCCGCTGATGCCCCTCTCAAAGCAGCCTTGGTGACTCTGGTCCATGAAGGAGACCTTCCTGCTACTCTCTTCAGCATTGAGCAAGTCGAAGACAAGTTCAACAACCGCTATCTCTACGACTGGGTCTTCTACAGCGTTCAGGAGCTTGGAACCGAGTTCAAGGAGTTGACTTCCAACGCCACCAATGCCACCTGTATCTACGAAGTCATCCCTCATGAGAACTGGAGCGTCCCTGGGTTGGCCGATCAACCTCAGGTTTCTACTTCTCAGGAAACCAACTCGGACTACGACTCCGAAACCCTGAGGCCTATTTCCAGCCTCCGCCAGATGAACCGATGGAATGCAGCACCTTTTGCCAAAGAGCGACGTCTCCAAGACTATGACTGGTTTTGGAGAGTAGAGCCCGGTGTAAGTGAATGTCGAAGCTAACAAAACAATATGGTCAGAAGCTGATAGTCGAATATAGGCTCAGCTAACCCAGGACATTCCTTTTGATGTCTTTCGGTTCATGCGCGACAACGGCATCGCCTACGGCTTCAACCGAGCCATCCTTGGCCGAACTGATCTGCGCCATCTTTCTCCTCGGATCAAGTCTTTTGTTAACAAGCACCCAGAACTCCTCCACAAAGAGGTCGATGTTTCATGGCTCATCGAGAACTTGACATGCTCGGCGACACAGTTAAACGCCTTGGATGACGGTTTTGAAGACTTGCTGGATGAGAGCAGTGTCGAGCTGAGGTCGCGGGTCATCTAGGGGAGCCGCCCCGGTGTTGGATGCTACTCGAAGGCTGATTTGTCACAGGACGAGGCGACTCACCACGATGACGCTCATGGTGAAAGCGAGGGTACATCTTGGCTCAGCGAAGATTTTGCATCTTGGCTAAGTGACATCTATGGAAGCAGCCTCTATCCAACATTTGAGATTGGGTCTCTGGCTTTCTTCCGCAGCCCCCACCACATTGCTTTTTTTGACCACCTTGACAGTGCGGGTGACTTTCAGTATCGTCGAGTTGATGACGTCCCGGTGCACAGCTTGAGTGCCAGCATGTTTCTTCCCTCTCAGAGTGTCTGGAACTTTCGCACTAAGGAGATGCAGCTTCGCACTCGATACGGCCGTGGACCAAACGGACTCGAACCCACTCCAGACATCAACAAGCACGTTAGCAACTACGACAGCTCTGACTCGACCGGAAGTGTCAAGTGGGAGTACGATGTCCAGGAGGCAAAGGAGGCGATGCTCGCAACTTGGGATGCGATGGCCGAGGACCTGAGGCGGCAAAGCGAAGATCCACGCTTGATCTCAGGCAACACGTGGAAGGGAGGCGCGAATGATTGATTCACTGGAAAGCCATGTATCTGGTGGAAGTAAAGATCTGAAGATTGATGATTTGGGCAGGGAAGCAGATGCTACGTCAGCTATTACGCGTGATGGATGGAAGGACGATTAGAGATCAAGACGCGATATGTGTATAACAAGCAACTGATTCACCGCTTCGCAGGTCGAGGCAGCACAAACAGAGGGTTGTCTTTGGTATCTACAATGAGCATTGTCTATGAGTGAGCGGTGAGTGAAGTGATGTATCGTATCACAAGTGAATCTTTGTTGAAAGCTGAGACATGGCGGGTGAGCGGGCCCAAGACAAGAGGCGGCTGCGTCGGGCATCGGCAGACGTTGCAGTTGCAGGTTGCACGGCGTCTGAGGCGCGTGTTTGACGTGGGAAACCATGACTACGTGGCCGGTGGCACTGCAGAAGTGTGCATATTGTACGTCACCAGACATTGATGGTGTTGATGGTTGAACAGGCTGGAGAGGTGGACATATACATTGAGAGCAAGGGGTTTATGAGCTGAGTATGTACATACTGTAGCATGTCGATATCATCATCCTAAATCATATCTAGAGGGTCATGATTATGATTATGACGTACGAAACAAAACAAGAGGTTGGTGCTTGGTGCTTGGACGTTTAATGAGAGGAATTGCTGTTAGTGGAGGTATGTGGGGTTTGAATGATGATCGACGTCGTAGGATCGGAACCGGGGAGGGAAGACGACGAATTTAGCTTGAGATCCGATGAATGGGTGTGACCGAGCCGAGGAGAGAAGCATGCAAGGCAAGGCAAGGCACGGTTATGATGATTTGCATGTGTTGTCTGCGAGAGGTTAGTAACAATTAAAGGAAAGATAATAAGCCACACCGACGGTTTAGATGTTGTTATACATACTATGCCTTTTCACGTTGGACTATTTAAACAGGGATGCCTTGTCTATCCCACCGCTTCACGATTAAGGTTGTCGGTTCCTATCCAGGTACTTATTCCTGGTTATATCTTGGTCTATTAATTTACATAGATAGGCGAGATATGCTTTAATTCCTCCTCTCCTACTGATACCATTCAGCCAGACAACACAGGTTTACAATTAACAAACGGATACTGCAAAGCTTTTCTTTGGTTCCTGACGGAAAAAGGAACGGGATGCATCCTAGTGGGCAATGAGAATAAGGGGCCGGAGACAGGGGTAAGTTGAAGTTGTTAGTCGAATGTTACATGTAACCTCGAAGTAACAAAACTGCAAAAAAAAAAAATTAAAAAAAAAATTATCGAAGTAATTGTTCCTAGTCGAGTAACAAAGGGGGCCAATCCCGATACTGCGGTATGAAATTCAATATGATACGTTAGCCCTGCCCTGCTGAAAAACAATACTTGAAGGAACAAGGAAAGAGGACGGTAGTCTCCCCCTGTTTCCTGCCCTGACCTGCTCTGCCCTGCCCTGTCAGCCCCCTCCCGCACGCCACCACCTCGCACCTGAACCACACAGAACTGGGCTAGTGGGCCACTGCCACATGCCTTTCTGCCCCATCTGACTTCAGCCTGGGGGATCTCTGACCTCGTTCTCCTATTTTTATGACAAAAACGCAGGCAGGAGCAAGGCAAGGGGTTCCTTTCGGTTGGCTGGGCTGAGTTGGGTGCTGGTGCTTCCTTCCTTCTCACTCCCCACGAGATATCCCATGCAGACTTCCATTTTCTTTTTTTTTTTGAGGTTGTGCTCCCCGCCTCTTTTCAACACCTTCCTTTCCTTCTTTTTGTTTCCTCCCTTTCCGCCTTTTTTTATTTTATAGAGGTTTTCCCCTATTAACCTATCTGCGATCCCTAACTTGGCATCTGATACACGACGGGCGAGCACGGACACGCGAAATCGACTGGCTGTGACGATATTCCAAGACATTGGCTCCCGAGCCTTGGCAGTACGCGCTTGCGATCACGGAGGGGCATTTGAGACCTGGAATAGGACAATAATTGCAACTGTCGATTTTGAATACACGACACAACGACCCGAGACGGCGCCAATTACTGGCATACGCTACGAAACGAGAAAAGGGATATTTCAAGTCGCTTACGGTGAGCGATTGACACAATTGGCACACGAGCCATCGCAGAGGACTCCAATCCCTCCCATTGTCGCATTGTGTTCGCAGCCACTGTCGCAAACTACCAACCTCAGTTTCAGGGCGCATTGCTCTACGGCAACTCGGCAGATTGTTACTGCGAATACACTCCTTTTTCACAATATATCGCACGATCAACTGCGCATACGAGCTTATAATGGCGATACTGGAGGCTTTCCCCAAGGCGGCGCCCGCTGGCCAGGCTGTCTTTCTGGGTCTCAATAAGAAGCAATGGGCATTGACAACGGTACGATTCTCGCATTGGGATTCTAGCTGGACTTTATTACGGCATGGTGATTCTTGATACTGAGATGCTGACATGCTGTTCCAGCTGACCTTTCAAAACTCCGCCCTCATCTTGGTAAGTGCTGTCGCAGAACCACTAGGGAGGTGTAAGAGCTGAAACTAACTTTGCCTACTCCAGATCATGCACTATTCCCGTGTCATGCCTCCCACCGGTGATCACCGTTACTTTACTTCGACCGCCGTTTTCCTCAACGAGATCATCAAGCTCGCCGTTTCCCTTTCCCTAGCCATATACGATACCTCCAAGACCTTAGCTCCTACGACACCTGCGACAGTCCTTTTTGAGCAGATTTATAACTCAGTCTTTGCTGGCGATGGATGGAAGCTCGCGTTGACAGCTGCTTTTTACACTCTTCAAAATATGCTGCAGTACGTGGCTGTGGGAAACTTGGATGCAGTGCACTTTCAAGTGCTATACCAGCTCAAGGTATGTAGTGCTGCAGATCGGCACCGGGTCTTGGCAAAGCCACAACTTAGAAGATCAGCCACTGACCTGTTCAGATTCTCATCACTGCTCTCTTCAGTGTCGTCCTGCTGCGACGACATTTGGGCCCCAAGCGCTGGCTTGCCCTCATCATCCTTACTCTTGGCGTATGCGTCGTCTCACTCCCTCAAGCTGATTCCTCGTCAAGCCCATCCAACATTCATCTCCGTCATATGACGGACCACTTCTTCCCCCGTTCACTCCACGAACTAGGCTACGTTCCCACAGATAACAGCCACGCTGGACACCTGGCTAAGCGATCTGCCACTTACCAAGGCATTGACCATGATCTGCCGCCTCTGGACCCTCTTATGAACTACTCAGTTGGCCTGATCTCAGTTCTGGTAGCTGCGACGGTGTCCGGCTTGACTGGCGTCTACTTTGAGAAGCTACTTAAAGAGAGCCCCACACAAGCCAGTGTCTGGATTCGAAACGTTCAGCTAAGCTTTTACTCCATCTTTGCTGCAGGTCTGGGAGGTGTGATCTGGCAGGATGGTGAGGGCATTAGCGAACATGGCTTTTTCGAGGGCTACAACTGGGTTGTGTGGAGTGCTGTTGTGCTGCAGGCCGCTGGTGGCATGCTAGCGAGCGTGGTCATCCGTGATACCGATAACATTGTCAAGAACTTTGCGACGAGCATTAGCATCGTCATCAGCTTCTTTATCAGCATTCTGGTGTTCCAATTTGAAGTATCGGCGACTGTAAGTTTTCCCAATCCGAAATCAACTCATGGATATTAACAAATGTTACAGTTTGTCATTGGTACGTTCCTCGTCCTTCTCTCCACTTGGATCTACAATGGATCAGATCGCGTTATCCGTCGCCCTCCACCGATCCAAATCCATAGTTTTGAGAAGCCGACTATTGAGCCTTCCCAGACCCCGCGTAACCTGGCAGCGAACCTGCTGAGCGTCAATCCCTTGGACACTCCTATGGGTTTGACTACGAGTCGACCAAGCACTCCACTGCTGCCCAGAACGCCAAGCCGGTCCAACATTAAGAGAGAGGACTAATCCTTCAGTATGAAGTGGGACTAGCTATCGTCTCAAACCCTCGAGTGCGGAAATATTCGCATTCGAAATGTTAGTTTACGAAGTCGAACGAAGACACGAATGATGCGCACCTGTGCAGCAACATATATAGCCTGGATCGCATCGGTACATTTCTTGGATAGATAGAATACCTTTTACGGCCGGTCTGAAGTGGCTCTCTTTCGCTCATCGTCCGGCCTGGGAATGGTTGGCAGTAGGTAAAAGAAGAAGGATACCCGCTTTGAGAGAGGCGGCACAACAGAATACCCTTGGTTATAAATGTCTTGTATTTTAGACCATCACTATTAGAAGAGATGGGGCTGGTGCTTCTCATAAAATCACGGCCCCCAAGTTTACAACATGGTGAAAAGGGTTTGGACAGAATACGAGTCCGTGATCTCTTTTTTTTTTTCGTTTGCTTACTTGTTTCTGCTCAATAGTCCTGCTTGACTTGACCCAGCTGCAACTAGCTTTATCCCCTGGATCTCACTCCTATAACATCCTCCATTACGTTTTGGTAGCCTCAGCTTGCAGGTATCTGTGGCCTCTTGTTGTATGGGAATAAACAGGCAAACTTTTTGCACTACTCTAAAGTGTGTAGGAACAAAACTCCGTTTACATGATGACTTCGTTAGTGACATCCTATGACTATGTTAGCAGTGTGCTCGTAATGGAGAATGGTATCAGGGATAGCTTACCCTCTTCAACTCTTTGTACGGCAAGCAGACACAGTTCTGCACACGAACCTCATCACCGACACCGCAGTCCTTGCCCAGAATGGTGATGCTCTGGACCTTGACGCCGTTCTTGATGATGCTGGTCGAGTGGCTGCCGACAGGAGTAGGGGTTCCCTCGACACGGGCCCAGGCGCCGACGCGGCTACCCCAACCAATAATGGAGTAGAGGACGCAGGCGTCGTGCTTGATTTCAGAGTCCTCGAGTACGATGCTCTCCTTAACACGAGCTCCAGCACCAATGTGAACACGGGGACCGATGCTCACGTTGGGGCCGAGCTTGGCGGTGGGGTGGACTTCGGCAGTAGGGTGGATGAAGACAGGGGGCACAATGTTTGCGCTGGGAGTGGCGAGCTCGTCGCTAAGGTCGGACTGGGCGGCCTTTTGGAGGTAGAGGGCGTTGGCGGGGACAGCAGAGCCGGCCGTCTTGATCTGGCGCCAGAAGTCCTTTGTCTCGTAGACGTAGAACTGCTTGTTGTCGGCCATGTCGGAGAGGATGTCCTGCTCGAGACGGATAACCTCCTTCTTCTCCTCGTCATCGTCGTTGTCCGCGGCGAGGATGAAGCTGTTCTCGA
The DNA here is from genome assembly GCA_021655865.1 of Fusarium guadeloupense. Classification (NCBI taxonomy): domain Eukaryota; kingdom Fungi; phylum Ascomycota; class Sordariomycetes; order Hypocreales; family Nectriaceae; genus Fusarium; species Fusarium guadeloupense. The sequence continues at coordinate 113,021 of JAJJWM010000176.1, forward strand.
GGTTGTCGGAAGAGGGGTACGAGACGAGGCGAGAGGGTCGGTCGAGGCGGCGCTTAATCGCCGAGCGAATCGAGGGGAAGATGGCCTCTGTGGAGAAGAGATAGACACCACAGTTGATGAGGTTGCTGATGCGCGACTCGGGCTTCTCGACGTAGTGCAGAACACGGCGGGTGTGCGAGTCAGAGACGATGCAACCAAAGTTTGTAGCAGCCTCGTCGCTCACGCGGGTTCCAAGAATGACGGCCTCGGCATCCTTGTCGTTGAAGAGCTTGAGCATGTCGTCGAGGGGGAAGGAGCAGCAGACGTCGGCATTGAGGACAAAGAGGCGCTCGGGGCGGCCCTTGAGGATGGCATCGCGGAAGTGGTAGAGGCCGCCAGCAGTGCCGAGAGCTTCGTACTCGCGGAGGTACTTGATCGTGATGGCGGGGAACTCCTTTGCCGAGTCCTTAATGAAGTCGCGGAAGACGGTCTCGTCGTAGTAGCCGATGATGTAAACCTCCTGGATCTGCTTGTTGGGGACGCGGGCGATGGAGGAGAGGCAGTGCCAGATGATGGGGTGGCCGGCGACTTCGAAGAGGGGCTTTGGCACGTCGAGGGAGAGAGGGCGGAAGCGAGTTCCTCGAGAGGGGCCGCCGACCTAGGAGTGAAACAATTAGATATATGTGTATTCGTAGAGGGGAACGGTGAGGCTATACCAGAATGACAGCCTTGGTAGCGCCCTGATCCTTGGCGCGATGGGCCATGGGAACGTGGAGGGACATGATTGCGATTTGAAGTAAAGAGAGGAGAGAGAGAGGCAGAAGCTCGTGGATTGACAAGTGGGATTGAGCTTTGCTGGTGTTTTAGACGAGTAGAGCAGAGTAAAGGTGGGAAGTGGAGGGGACACTTGGAGAATTAAAGGCGGTCACCGAATAGGGAAACTATTGATGGATGGGGACGGTGGGGGTGGGTTCTGCACGTGGAAATAGGGGTTCATCTCGGTGAGGGGCTTACCCTGTATTGAGAATGAGGACAATGGATGCAATGAATACTCAGACTATGTGATATTCTAGCAGCTTTTCAGGTGGAGTTCTGCTTAATTATGTATTCAGTGGAGCTTGTCGAAATATGCAGCTGTCCAATTGAATGTGGATAGAGACTTACAGTCGATAATTGTTCAAAACGTTGAACGTCAACCGCACAGCCGTCAAGAAGCTATTGAATGGTTAATTGCTCCGATCTTGACACAGTTTGTCGAGAATTAGAAGATAGCATTTCTTAGGACTGACGATATATGCGGTAGACTTTCTAATGTTTCAAGTAGTTTCTGCTTGGACAAACCTCGCTCACCAGAAAGCCTCGATATAGTCATAAAGAATGATAAAGATGCTCTATATAGACAGGATAAGTTTTAAATCTTAGAGGTCACAGCTAAAAAATAGCATGAGAGAAACCAGCTACCAGTAACTACAGTACCTTAGCTAAGGTAGCTGGCAAGACTAGCAAGAAGCGCCCGCATTCAAGGCTTAATTTCAATACAATACCTTACAGAAGAATAGACAGGACACTTGACGCAACATCCGAAGGGTTTTCTACACTCAGAAACCGTGGAAATAAAGCTATAGTAGTGGGTTATTTGTTCATGACTTTTTCAAGAGCAAGATACATCCAGCAATGAGTATAAAATCAAAAAGGCTAGGTCCCCTGACCAGCATGGTGCAATTGAGTATGTATATGAGCTAACACTGAGACGCGGGCAGATTTAAGAAATACTTGGATAAGTAGATGCATATGAGTTGTTGCAGTAGAAAGGAATGTTTCCATTATATGGAGGTTTACGACCAAGACCATCAGGACTCTTGAGTAAAGGTGCTTGACACCATTGAAATTGGCGTATCACTTACGAGACTATGCTACTAGATAGAATAAAGTATTATCAAACAAATATGGACTAATAAAGTGCCTGAAGATTCAATTGCGCAATGCCATCGTCAACAGAATCTATTTCAAGCCTCATGTCGAGATCTACAAGATTGAGTGGGTCAATTCTTTAGCTGCCGAAGACGACCCCTGTTTAGAGTGGATATTCTGTGGATTTAGAATCAAGCTGGGCCCCATTGTTAACCTCGTTCAGAGAATTGGTTCCTGTCTTGAACATCAAGTGTTTTCTATGGATGATATATATCAGCATTGAGCGCAAATCACAATCATATGATGTGTTAAGCACAAAAGCCATCGTAAACATCATAGACACTGCACTCACCTCCAATGCAACCCTCATCAGCCGATTCATGGCTCCATCTCCGCACTTGGTCGACATTTCCAAGACATACAAATGGCGACTTTATCCAGTCAAAAGTCAAAGACGGCCTAATCAGGGGTAGACATCCCTGGAATACCACCTCGCCGACTACCGCCTGGGGAAAATCCGGGGAATAAGACAGGGTCTTTTTGTCTTGTATTCAACAAGTCTCTTGAGGGTACCGCGGCGGCTCACCACACGGCTTACTTCCCCTCAAGCACCCTTCTCCAAATACTACATTGAGACAGAGCAAAAACATGGATCATTTCAGAGAAAAACGCCTCGTCGCATCAATGACGGAACGAAATTCCCCGCAGGTGATGATTTAAATAGCAGAGCTCCCAGCGGTGTGGAGCTTTCTCTTCCTCCTCGATACCTAGCTCCGTCTATTCTCTTGACCTGATCTACGGATCCAAGCGACGAATTCACCGATTGTAAATACCATTGACCTACTTTATTGTCAACATGTCTGCTCTTGCAAGCCGCATTTCTCGCTCTGCCGTCGCTCTTCGACCTCTCCCTGCCGCCCAGCGAGGACTCCGCACTTCGAGCATCCTCCGCCAAACCGAGCCCTACGAGGCGAAGCCGCCCAAGCAGATCCGTGACCAGTGAGTCTGCCTCTCAGAAGCTGCTTACCAGCAACTAATTCCCATTTCTCTTTAGCAACAAGATTCTCGGCCTCGGCGCTGTGGTCATCGGTGTCGGCTTCTGGTGGTTCTACAGAGGGGGCAACCCACCAAAGAGCCTGGACGCGTCTGGCGAAGCTGCCGGTATGAAGGCGCCCACCAAGTAAAGCACGATGCATTTATATAAGAGTCACTCGTTGTGAATCGGATATCGTGCCAGAAGGGAATGACGAAAGCTCAATTGGTAGTACGAGGTGGCAAATGCACAAACATCATTGGTTTCTTCCCTGAGCAAAGGACTTTCTTTAGTATGCGAACTTGCAACTATATACGACATCATTCCCTGTATCATTCAGGTTGAACTGCGTTGCTGTAGTCCTGGTACTTTATACAGACAAATTTCACTGCTTTTAGTCTCAATTCTACTGATACTATCACTGTCATAGCTGTTATTAGCTCACGAGGATGGCATGTTTCCACACTTACGATTGAAGAGGATATTAGTCAAGAGGTACATGAAATTAATGGAGTCTATAGATTTATCATCCTTAGAAAAGGTTGTACATAAGCTGGTATGGCATCTGCCCTGTCGCCGCGTAAAACCACAGCACGGCGATGCAACATCAGCGATATGGGATAGACTCTGGACAGTCACCCACAAAATACACCGCGTGTTCAACAAGATAATGACTTTGAAATTGCTGTTCTCTTGACCATTTGGTGCCTTGATCACATGCAGATAAAACGCCACTAGTCACCGTGGAAGGGCCCCTAAGGTCTTGCCTCAACTCTAAATCCCAGCCAGGGAATCCTCCCAAAAAGGTAACACCCACCTCAACACCACGAAAACCATCACCACGATATCTCGACCACACAACACAAGCCATTGAGCTAGCAAAAAGAAGAAGATGCAAAAGAATGAGTCACGTGCCCCGTACTGGAATCGAACCAGTGATCTTATCATTTCTGAAACCGATGGTTTCTACTAGTGATACGCTTTACCACTGAGCCAACGGGGCTTGTTAAGCGACTCGAAACAAGCTGGAGGCTTGCTCCGATAGTGCGACAGCTTGGCAATGAGGATAACAAAGGAATGCCGAAACATCGAGCTTTTGCGACAGCTGGCTGTAGGTTGACACCAACAAGAAGACCCTGGCTTCAACCTCTCACATTGACTGTCGGGTGGCGTTTCAATTCTCAATTTCTTTTGTTGACAACCCTACTCTATACGTTTCTCTTAATAATGTGATGCAGCTTTCTAGAAGTGCTAAACCCAGATTCCCTGTGCTTCAGGCTGTGTTACGTCTCTTCACCAACATGAACCGTCGTCGGGAATCATCGCCTCTTTCAGACGAATGTGCCGCTGAATAATATTAGACTCGTCGTCGTCAGAGTCGTCAGAATAATCAAAGTCGTTAGAGTCGTTAGAGTCGTCAGAGTCTGCCTCATCCTCAGACCTAGCTGCTTTAATACCCTTTTTGGTGCTCCTTTGCGGGACGGGAAGCTCAACGAGATAGAAGATATGATCAGACTGCTCCTCGACTAGACAATATCCGAAACTTATGAAAAAGACCCAAAAAGCGACTGGGGCTAACTTGGAGAACCGATGAAAGAGACAGCATATGAAATATGGCGCCTCGTCTGAGGGTGATTCTGTCCAAAACTTGATAGTGTCGGCTAGCAATATCTGGCCTACCCAGATGAACTCGAGAATTTGCAGTAGGAACACCCAGCTGGAAAGAACTACGGCTAAGTATCGAGAACTTGATGTAGTGTATGGCTGTCGATAGACAAGGGGTGTGTGGTACTTGCAGTAGTCGTCAGGAGTTTTAGAGCCAGTTGAGTCGCTTTTTGTAGCGCATTTTCAAGTTTTTGGCTGGGTTAAATCATATTCGAGTGTTCGCGATGCCTATGCAAAATTGAAGACAAGGAGGATGCCGAGAATCCAGTGGGCCTTTGACCATAGAGCTCCAGCCACTTTGCCTTATAAAACATTCTACCAAGCGCTCATTTAAACCAAAGTTGATAGAAGCATAAAGAGACTATATATTGAGTTGATTAGGGTACATTACTGATGCTTGTGCAGCTGGGTGACCTCGTCTGATTCATGCAGGAATTATGCTTAGGGCATTAGCTTTTATGGTCAGAGTTTGTGTATACTGATCTTATGATGCTATTGCTCCCTTCTGGGTTACATCCAGGTTATGGAGAAATTGAGTTGATAAAAGCCCTTCAAGTACCTGTTGTTAGCTCTCATTTCTGATAACTCGTTTTACCACAGGGCTAAAATAGCTTAATAGTAGTGATATAATCACACCTTTAGCAAATCTGAACGTTTGTTGGTTACTTCAGTACTGATTGACACCAACACTGGTCTGGCTTGGACCTTCATAAGAATCATGGGTTAACTCAGTTTCAATTTTTTTTGATTAACATCTCTCGATATCTCTCGCGTAACTGAGCTCATTCTAGAGGCCCTCAGTTGCTCATACAAACATTGAGCGGTGAATTTGCGGTACTCGGACGATGTTGACCCCCTTTCTGACAGGCGAATAGTATTGTTGCTCCAGATCAGAAGCTACTGCTGCGGACTTTCAGTTTCGTCCTGTAGGATCCATTGCGAAAGGAGTCTCCTGCTTAGTAGTCTGGTCTGGTCTCCTGTGTATCCTGGACGATGGGATCCCGACTGTCAGAACGATCCCGAGGAAGATAGAGGTTAATAAGCACGTCGATACAACCAATTTGTATCACGACCAGGGCTAGCCAGAATTTCAAGTAACCCAGCCCGAACAACGATCCAATGACAAAGAAGAGCAGTTTCAGGATGAAACATATGAAAGATGGCTCCCAGGCGTCAACCAAAAAACTGGGTGCTTCAGGAAGCAGGGAACTGATCAAGACGGTAACGTAGTAACCTTCGGTCAAGATAATGGGTATGATGAGACTCAAAGCGACAACAAGAATGGTTCGACCTCGATTGAAAGGGCGTTTGAGCATCCAGGCCAGATTTGGGAATTCCTGTAGTGTGTCGATGTTTGATGAAAGGGCAGCGGGCTCGGCTGTGCGTCCTTTCTCGATGGGCTGGGCCTGCTCTTGTGTCGTCTCGGGATTGGGATTGTCTTCTGGTGTCTCAGGCTTGGAGGTTGACGGTTTGAATTGCCAGATAAGCCACCAGAAGTTGATGATGAGGATGATGCCAAAGATCCAGAACATATTTGAGCGCAAGACCTCGCGGTATGTGAAACCTTGGCTTGCATCCTGTGCTTGATCCTGTTGATGATTCTGAACTTGAGTGTGATTTTGAGTCGTCTCCAGGTGCTTCACAGCTTATATGAGGCGGCCCATGTCTCTGAGACAACGACTGTATATCACACCGTCATAGCAGACTTGACGACAGATCATTCTGTTGAGCGCATTGCCTTCCATTGTGATTTTGAAGGCAGGAGTCATGATTAAGAGATTAGAGAAAGATGGAGAGATCAAGACAAATCCTGGCGGGAAAAATGTCTTTTATAATATATTCTGTCACGTAAAGCACTCGAATAAGGTTGATGCAAGCATAACTATATTGAGTATCTGAGAACCTCCCAGTATTCTGATGCATTATGCGCAACTGAAGCATAGAGGCTGTGCCTTGAGGAAGTGAGAATTTAAGTGTTTTGGTACAGCTGTGATGCAGCAACTCTCTTAGTAAAGTTGGAATTTAGGTTGAGAATGGTTGATATATCCATTTAGTCGCAGAATCTATATGTCGCAGGGAACTAAAAGCAGGAATATCACGGCGAGTATAATGATAATTGCGCCTGGAGTATGAGTCCTTGGTAATAGAGGCAAAAGAGGAAAATAGTGGTGTCTGTGAAAACCATATACTCGATCTCCTTGTAGTCTTATCTCCATCTACTTAACTTGAAAGATCGCTGTTATAGAGAATATCTAGACTCTTCCTCAAGTGTTGCCGTGTTGCCTCGAAACATGGATATCAAAATGAATAAGGGCGTGAATACCTCGTCTAATCACTCACATACCTCCCCAACTACCTGTCCCACTGCCCATCATGGCCGGCGTACTCAGAGTCTTGAGCGTATCATCCCAGTTCTTCCAATCGATATCATCAACTTCACCAACATCGATATTCAAGTCAAGATTCTCAGAGTGCATCGCCCCGTTCTGAAAAAGATCGTCAATATCGCCAAGACCACCTGGATTTTGGGTGTGATGGAACACATCCGATCCTGGCCAAGGCGATACATGATTATGAGGGTCGTTGTCGTTTCGATGTGTAGATGCTGCGCCTGATATGGCGGGCGAGGCTATACTTGACATGCTAGCCAGGCTGCTTCCGCCTGGGAAGAGGCCGCCGATGTGTTGTGCATCAGAATTACCTCCTTCGTAGTAAATTGATATACCAGGGTTACCACTCTGCCATGCGTGCGGGTCGAATGTGTTAAAGTGGCTCTGCGGCTGCGCAGTCTCCTGCTGAGGCTGTTCTAGGTTTTGCGAGAGGTCATCTCGTGACTGCGTATCAGATGCCGGAATAAGATTCTGATATTCTGAGTCATCAGAAAACTCTCCCCGAAAAATCTTGCGCCATCGGAGTCTCAGCTCTGACATGCGAGTCTCCATTCCAGGAGCAGGGCCAATGCGTTCCAACACAGGCTTGAGTCTATCTTCTCGGTCAAGTCGTCTTGCAGTTTCGGGGTCAGCGCGCAGACGCATGAGTTCCGCTTGACGATGACGCTTGGCCTTTGTGTAGAGTCGCTTGATGGGCATCCACGCTGCAGTGTGGTCGGTGTTGTTTGTGCCCTCTATCGGATGATCATATTCGAGAATCTGAGCGGCCTCCCATGCTCGTTCCGAAGTGACGCCCCATGGTCTTCGTGAGAGTTCAAGTAGCATGTATGCGATGGCGTGCCATTGGCGATATGTTTTGAACAGCCACCGCCATTGTCGACATCGCGGATCAACATTGAGGATGTGAGTGTACTCGACAATCTCAATGGTGGATATCCACAGTCGACTACGGATCTGCTTCGATGCTTCAGGGCCTGTGCCTGGGAAGAGAACGGGCTGATAAATAATAAGACCCATCTTGGACATGATAATTCTTGAAATGAGAGAAGCGACCCAAAAAGCCGGGTCGTCTTCTCGAATAACATGCTTCAGAAACTTGTCCTCCAGGCGGTCGTACACTTCAACAAGCATGCGCTCACGCTCTGCGAGACTCTTTTCGACATCCTTGGGATTCACAGGACGCATCTGTGTCATTGCAGTAAACAACCGACGAGATAACGCGATAATTTCGTATCGCGAAAGACATATAGCTGTATCTGTTCGACCTTGTCGTGGAGTAGGCATCTCAGTAAAGGATGGATCAATATCGGCGTCGTTGATGTTTGAAGGGAGCTGTGTGTCAAAGTTCTTGTCGCTTACAATGAGATCGGAGCCCATTTCTTCAGCGGAGCGGAGATCAATAGATACAATCGCCCACCAGAGACGGCGACGCATCTCGACTTCGAAGGGTGAAAGACCGAGTTGTTGACCATCGCGGTGAAGACCGAGGGCCTGAGCCATACGGACACAGAGGCTTGTTAATGTCCAGCAGAATCTGCTATCGTCATGACATTTGACGACGGTGAGATAAATGGCGAAGGCTTGCAGAATGGCCATGTCGGATGTGTTGAGGAGATTGGCCTTTGCAAGAGCTTGTTCCAGAGCGAAGCGGAACTGAGAGATGAAGTGAGACTGAGATGCGCCGAGGTTTGCTTGGACCTGTTATATGTGAGATGCCATTCAGAATGAGTGAGCGAGTGAATGAGTGAGTGAGTGAGAAACTCACTTCTTGCGTCTCCATCGAGGTGACCGCAGAGTAATAAATAGCAAATACAACCGCCTCATCACCCGCACGCAACTCATGCTCTCCGCGCCTCACCTTGGTCATGAGTCTGCTCATAGTAGGAATGTGCAAGACTTTGACCAAAGGCTCTACGTTCTCGAGATAAACCTGCCAAAGAAAGGATGCCTGCGCAGGTAACGGATGAAGACCCGTCAAGTCAACGTCGGCAGAGCTATAGCCAAAGAGAAAGCTGTGATGGTCAGATTCGAGACCAGAGTTTTGCGGGGGCGTTTGCTCAGGAGTTGTATCGTCTTCGAAGTCGTCTTGTTGGTCGTTCATGGCTTCCATTTCGTTGCGAATCTCGTCGAGCTATTTCTGTCAGCTGATATCCAGATCTATCGTTGAAGCTAGTACCTCATCATTCAGCTTGGCAAAGAAGCCGCTGTTGACATATCGTGCTGTCGATTCTCCATCGTGGAGAACCAGTCGACCAAGCTGCTTATTAACACTTGTGAAGTTGGCACTCTCAGCTTCTAGCCTGACTTCTTCAGCGGCAGCTTGAACAATGTCATGTCCGTGGCTGCCGTCGTCTTGAACCTCTGGCGATTCCCCGTTACTCACATCCATCTCAACTTCACTGCCGTGCCCCTGGCCACTCATCTCATACACAAGCCCCTCTAGCTTCCGCAGCCGCTGCATGAGATCAACCTCACGCTCACTGTGTCCACTGCCCTGCGGCGGCAGAGGCCGATTTTGTCTTGGTGCGCGGCCTGGAGCAGGATACATGCAGTCGCTTTGAGCGCGACGACAGTTACTGCATGGCATCGTCTTATCGCAGCGGACTCTGCGCCTGCGACAGGTGACGCAGCTGCGCGGGTTCAGCAGCGGAGCGCCAGAGGTCATGAGTGCGACGGGTCTGTCATAGGGGATAGTCGCCACGCCGGACTGGTGCCCGGAAGTTGCGGGATTGGAAATCCGTTGATTGACGCTGGATGAAGCCCCAGATGATGGCGTCTTGGGTAGATTTGATGCCATTGTGGAATCTTGCTGTTGTTGCTGGTTTACGCTATGAGGTTGAGAGTGTAGGCTGCTGGTATTGATAAGTTCAAGTCATCAATCAGCCTTGTAAGATTCAAGACGGAGGTTTCATTATTAAATACTGAATCAAGGTGGCATGGATCTACAGACAGATGATTCCTTTAGCGATACGTATATCGAGAGCTGGTTCTGGCGTCAGCACTAATGATCCTTCGACTCGTTAATCTCACCACTTAGCGCTACAACGGCGTTAAGGTGAGTGAGATTGCCGCCCACAGCCAAGATTGATGATGGCGAGCCGCTGGTAATTGCCGAGAATTGCCTAGCAGATGAGTGAACGCTTGAATCAAGCTCAATATTACTTGTCTGAGTGTACATAAATAGATCAATAAGCCACATTTTGGGGGGTTTATCAATGGTAGGGCGTCACATAGGGCTGATTATGTCTAGCGTTCAACTATATTTCCTAGCTTATTATCACTTCATATCGTTCAGATTCCGGCTTCAATTACCTCATATCTTATCAATTAGCTAACTAGTGGGCTTTGGATTCTTCCTTCTTGTTATCCAGGTCGTTTCGTTGTCTGCCTTGAGGTTGGTTGCCAAGCCTCGTTGGGCTGATGAGGTGGTGGCATGGCGGGCTCAAACCTCCTCCCTCCTCAGCTCAACACAGTCAGATTTCTATCCTTTCAAGCTACGCATATTCTTTCAGCATTGAGAATGCCGTCATCACAACCCTCTCATCATGTCTGATCCTTTGTCTGTGGCTGGCAGCGCTGTCGGCATCATTTCTCTCAGCATTCAAGTCTGCAATGGCCTCCTTATCTTTGCTGATGCGATTCGCGGACGGTCGCAGGACTTGAGCGACCATATGGATCAATTCTGCTCATTGCTTGCCCTGTTCAAGTCTTTGAACGATACCGCCCCTCGCTTGGATTCTCTAAACCCTGAACATGCCAAGTCACTTCTCGAGCATGTACGGCAGAGCGAAGGAAAGCTCAAAGGCTTGAAAGATTTACTGGCCGAGATTGGCATCCCTCCAGAAACGGCAGCCGACTTCAAGGGAAAGATGAATGAAACATACTGAGCAGCCATATATCCCATTAAGAAGAGTAAATTGGATGGTGCCCGACAGACTGCTCAAGCCCTACTCTTCACCCTTACAGCCGCGATGCAAACTGTAGGCCTGTAGGTGCAGCCTCGAATCACTCCAACGCATGAACTAACACAGGGCTACAGAGATTTGAAGATCTCTCAAAGCCATGTTTTGCAACAGGTTCATTCGACTACGATTACGATAAGCCTCTAGTACCACCGAGTTGAAAACAGCCATTGAAACGAACTCTAGCCATATCGAGAGCCTTCAGCTTACGTCTCAGGAAGGCCTTTCTGGAATCAGCAGTCGTTTAAGCTCTGCTGAACAAGGCTTTCATGACTTTTCAACATACACGACTAGTCATTTGAACACCATCAGTGCTGATCATGCCGAAGGGCTTGAAACCACTCGGGCCATCATTGGAACGCTAAGTGATATGTCCTTATAGCTCAAACACAGTCCTTCGCTCACTTCGACGAGGGCTTCTCAATCTCACAGCATGGTATGTCAATATAATTCTTCTGCTGAAACTTTTCTAACATCCATCATGGAGCCAACAGCTTGTGGTTAGGTTAGGATCACAAGTTTCCCCAAGCTTCAGTTTGTTCCCAGACGACAGTTCTGACACTCTAGAGCATTATCTTCTATATTCACAGGCTGAAATACTGAATGTGTTCGCCCAGCATCTCACTAACAGACTTCCAAAGCTATCAGAGATAGCGTACGAGCTTAGAATCATGGACGCAGGACAAATAGAACGATACATATTGAATGGAGGAGCGGAGGTCCCCAGCTTTGACACTGCGGCTCGCTGGTGCATTGCCATTCAAGATCTGGGCGAGCCACTTGATCCGTCGCTATTGATACCGATGAGCGATGATATTATTCCCGCTGTCTATCACTTCCAAGAATATTATTCGAGGTTTTCCCAATATTCTACGCCCATGGATTCACTCATACGGACACACACAATCAGCTGGGCCTCCCTCCAATATTCGCCACCGGTAACGAGTTTACTCGCTACTATTCTTCATCCGAATTCGACCTTGATGAGCATATTTACTGGCTTGCCCAACATGGGTTTCTTGCACTCAAGCCTCGAGATCCTCTGAATATTGGGCTTAACATTCATGCCACTGGTTCGCACTTTGTCGCTGCTCAAATGGGGGCAAACCTTGTCCTGGAAGTTTCAGAAGATGATACAGATGACAAGTGGCCGGAACGACCCAGAAATGTCATAAATTTCTTCTCAAACGCTCTTGGTCGAGATGAGTGCATCTGCTGGTGCCACATGAACGAAGAAGGCTGTTCCCCGATTAGTCTATTATACAAAACCCACGCACATGCCGACAATAGTCGACTTGGTGGGATGCAAATTTTCCGAAGATATTATCGGCGCGAGATTCTGCACCAAAGGTGGCATCCAGACGGGCTCAGGAGACTTTTGTTTGACTTTGACATATTTGACCAGCAGAAAAGCCCAGGCTCCAGTCCTGAGCACATGGTGACTTCGACCCATGGACCTTCGACATGAGCACTTGAGCTTCTTCGGTTACTGACATTTGAAGCGCTCGAAATGAGACATACATGGTGCGCGTACCAAGAGTTTACCTCCGAAGAGCTGAACATTGACATAAAAGCATGGGTCCGAAAACGTCGACATGGTTGGATGCCTGGGCTACAAGCCATCAAGGAGTGTAACTCAGCAACAGCTCGGGCTATTCGAGGAGATGCTCGCGAACAAGCTAGCGCTGCACTTCTGGACACTCTCATGGGCTATTTCGTGACTTGCATGCAACGATATTATCGTAGAAAGACCTTGTTCGATTTCGTTTTTGGACACTGGCTAGAGCGAATGCAAGAGCTGTATGACATACAAGAAGAGGAATTTGAGAATATGGAGAAATTTCTGGAAAATGTGGAGACTCATAAGTACACTCGATGCAAGCAGATCATGTTTAAACATGAGTTCCTAACGATGGCGCTTAGATCTCTGGCCTGAAGGGGTAGGGAGGCTACTGTAGCCTAAGAATCCGCAGCCATCTCGGTATTTGAGCGAAGACTAAGAGTCATCAGGTGAAGGGTCTGTGAGTAGGAGCGATGGAGAAGATGGAGTACAAGATGAAGATGATCACAGTGATGGGGAATTGTTATAGGATGGAACAGCATAGGGTTCGTTTACTAAGTATAACCCTGGGCTTCCTAATCCTATGTATATTCCAGTTCAGGCAATGGAAGTTTTCTGATCTGTTGATTTGGCTTCTTAAAACTACTCTTGAAGCTCAGATACAGTCAATCTCCCATGTTGTCTACTGAATCTTGCATTCCAGATCCACTGCCGATGGCTAGCAATGCTCTTTCTGTATGTTTGGTTTTTGCAGCGTGAGTTGTTGATACATGTAGGCGACGATTGAGGAAGAAAACAAAGAGCCGTAACTACACGAGAAAAGAGCGCGGTCGAGGATATACGTATGAGTGGGCGGCTTGTAATACTTGCTCTCGTTTGTGTTGAACTATTTTGGTTGCTGGTCTTGACAGAAACAACGTGTGTGGCAGAACAGGCTGGTAATGTTGCATTGCCTCTGAGTAACAGACCTAAAAGGTGTACTCTCAGATGAAATTCATTTATAGTTCGTTTATCACTTGCTATTCGTACAACCTCATGACTTGCAGATGCCCCTGTAAACAGACTTTCGCCTAAACAAATGTACATCATGGTCACAGATAATTGCGGGCCGACGTTGAAGTTTCAGATTGCACCTGCATTCAGTGGTCAGAAATGGGATTGCGTGATTGGCGCACGAGAGCGCTGACTAAGTCGACTCAACTGCCCCTCAGGGGAGCCAATTCATCTTGGGTTTAGCTTGGCTGCAACCTAACCTCCCCTATTTTTCAACCCACATTTTATCAACTCCATCCAGCAATAATTCCTGTTAGAGTCTGATATAACAAGCGTGATACCAGCATACAGATCATAACTCAAATACGCAAAAAGTCATTTATTCTCATCTAATTGTATATAAGTAAATTAATATTCAGTTTTAATGCTATCAATAGTAGATGCGCTTCGACAATCGCCGTCGAGCCTTATCCGCTCTATCACTCTTTATCGAGGCAGCGTGTTGCCCCAGAGCCACGGTAGCGCCTAGTAAAAGAAGCAAGCGTAGGCAGGCAGCCAACCGCCAACCATCAAACAGCACAGAAGTAAATATTGTGAAACTTGCAACTTCATCTCAACTTTTCTCTGTACTTCATACCAACGATATTCCATCTTTTGTAACAAAAATTCTCACTATATTAACTCATTTAATGCCCTTTTTCTTTGTCTAACATTCTCCGATACCCTCTGTTTATTTATATTCTGCCTTGTAGTCAGGGGCGCCCGGTTTGTTTAACGACTGGCACTGCACTGCACAAGTGAAGCAGACAAACAAACAAGTCCATTCATTCACCTGCGTTACCAATTCACTCGAATTTTAAGGGCACTGTCACTGCCAGCTGCACTGAATGAGTTCTCGCGCCACCTACGGCCTTTCATCCACAACAATGCCTCACTCAAGGCGCCGTGGACCTCGAGGCCTCAGCCGCAACATCAAGCAAGATCCCGAATCTACAACCGACACTTCTTCTATTCCAGATTCAGGAACTACCAATTTTGATCTTCACAACATTCCTTCTGCATCGTCGCCCGGGAATAGCACCCATATCCCGCCCGACCAGGCTTTCTACCGACATGGCAGGTCTGATGCACGTGAGTATCTATCTGTTCGTATCTTCTCTTTCTACAAATATTTACTAACTTCTTCACCAAAGCAACACCAAGTGAGCGCATGACTGAGCCCGAGCCTTTGCTAAGGGAACTTAGAATGCGTCCCAATAACGCGGCTGAGAGCCCGACCAGCCAGCTGCCCGCTGATGGCAGCTTCTTCCAGACTTCTTTTCAAGACATCGGCAAGAAGCTCAAGGCATGCAACGACACCCTTGGCGAGCTTCAGCAGCTCGGTGTCTCTCATGATGTCCCTCTTCCTGAGCTCGTGCTTGTCGGCGATCAGTCTGCTGGTAAATCGAGCCTGATGTCAGGTCTCGCTAACCTGGACCTCCCGCGAAGTGAGGGCACCTGCACACGATGCCCGCTTCACATTCGAGTTTCGCGAAGTCATGACCCATCATGCCGTGTATGGCTTCGCAAGGAGTACTCGTACCAGCCTCCAGCCAACGGCTTAATCTCTGAGAACGATGTCACCGGGCGAGATCCCTTCTTTCCGTGGCGTAAGCTATCATCATCTTCTGTATTCGAGTTCAAAACCATGGTCGATCATAGTGACATCGAGGAGGTTTTACGCTGGGCACAGATAGCCATTCTTAACGATGACAAGAGCCACGAACTATTTGTCCCCGGCTCTGGCTCTATCGCCTCTAACATCCCCATCGATAGAGCTGCCGAGGCCGTTGCCGCCAAGTTCTCACCGAACATCGTCGCTCTCGAGATCAAAGGACCGGACCTTCCGGATCTCTCGTTTTACGACATGCCTGGCATTTTCCAGAACCCCGCCGATGCCCGCGATGACTACCTAGTCAGCGTCGTGAGAAACCTCTCTCGAGAATACATTCAACATCCGTCTGCAATCATCCTGTGCTCTATGCCGATGAACAGCGACGCTGAGAACTCATCTACTTTTGGCCTAGTACGCAGACTGGGTGCTCTTAACAGGACAATCGGTGTACTTACCAAGGCTGACCTCATCCCCGAGGGTGGAAACCATGAGCAGTGGCTCGCCATCATGAGGGAAGAGGCTCATACCACCGGTTTAGGCTATTTTATCACTTCGCGACCGCAAGGCAAAGATCTTGATGAGCTCAAGAAATGGGAGGAGCACGTTTTTGTGGACCACTCTTTGGAAAGATGGCCTGCTGCCTTCCACGAGTTCTCAGATCGGTGTGGCGTGGAGAAGTTGAAGGCATTCTTGTCGGAAAAGCTTGGTCAAGAATTCGCCAAAAGGTAAGTTATATATCCCCCAACCTCTACGGAACAGAGCTAACCGATCACCAGTCTTCCTCACATCAAGCAGACACTAAGACGCCACCTTGATAAGATTGTGGAACAACTCAGCAAGCTGCCTGAGTTGCCTTCAAATGTTGAACTCGAAGTTCAGACCAGTGTCATGGAGTTTGGAGAGTTGGCCCGTTCACAACTCAAACCTTCGGAATTTTCCAAGCACTTTGTTCCGTTGCCAGACAACTTTCGTGAATGTCTTCTAGAGATGAAACCTAAGTTCACTCTCAAAGACAGTAGCGATATTCCTGTCATGGAGATTTCTGACGACGAGTCAGATGCAGGATCGGTTGTGAACCTGGCAAACCCCAATACGCCTAGTAAGCGACGGTCAATGGCTCCTCCAATTACACCCTCCAAGCGCGCCCGCATGGAACCAACACCGAGTGGGACGCCTTCTCGTGGGTCGGCTAAGCCTGAAGACAGCACAGGCAGTGTCGCCCGCTTCTCTCCCGCCCCGCGCCGGCAGGCTTTCCCACATCCTTTTACTCAATTCACGGGCGTTGGACGAGGTTTCCGAACACTTCGCCAAGTAAGAGATGAGATCAAAGCCAAGACCAGAGCTGGTGTACCGGATATCATCACTGAGGAAGTCTACAATGACATGTGCCAGGAAGCCATCAAACCGTGGGAGGGGCCTATGAGAGCATTCCTCAACCAGGTTATGAACCTGCTGAATGATATGCTTGAGAAGGCTCTAGAGAATTCGTTTGCACGCCTCAACAAACGACTGATTTATCGAGAGTGCAAGAAGATCTTAACAGACTATCTCGAGGAGCGACGTCGCGAGACCACTGGTGCACTCGAACTGGTGTATCGCCTTGAAAAATATGGTTTGTTCACGGTCAATCAGGAAGCGTTCCGAAGATACCAAAAGGACGAGCAAATTCTATTGACGCGATACCGGCATCAGATGCGGATGCAGGCAGCAGGTTATGGAGATGGTCGACCTCCTATTCCCTGGGAGAGCCTCACTGAAGAGAAGCGTGCTCAGGATGATAAACGTCGTGAGTCTGAGCTAAGCAAGCTTGGTCCAGATTCTTTCGAGCGGGAGCTGGAAGTGGTAGCATATGTTAGGGGTTACTACCGCCTCGCAGCGTTGAGATTCGCTGATGCGGTAGCGTTGCACGTCACTAATGGCATGATACCACATATTCAGCGCAATCTGCCATTTCACCTCGATCGCAAGCTGGGTATAGCTGGGCCCGACGCCGTGAGTGTCTATGAGAGACTCATGGAGGAGGATTCAACCACGGCGGCCAAACGGGAGACGCTCAGAGGAGAGCGTGAGAAGTTTGTCAGAGCGTTGGACAGCATCGGAGAATTGGAACGGGGTGCCAGCAGCAGCACCATTTCGGAGGAAGAGCACGACGACGAGAACATGCCCGACCTTCCTTTGATGAGCGGTGCGCTTCCTGCCGAGGAGATCTAAAGAACTAGATCCACCATCACACAACGGCCGGATCAAGAAAGTTTGGTTGAGGATTTGCCATGTTTGCTGCAGTTGTATGCTACCAGTCTTTGGGAAAATATTTGTCAGGGGAAAGGATTATGCGTGTGTAACAATAGCTCGGTTGTTTCCTCTTGTGGTTATTTGGTACGGAAAGGCAAGGCACGGAAAAGGAAACGGGTGTATAGGCTCATACATGAAGGGCCAATGGCAGGATTAGCTCGTGCCGATAGGTGAGGCCTCCCGGAAGAGCCTCTTGGTTCTGCTGCTGCCAGCTACTTGGAGTATAGTGCGATCATTAGGAACAGTGTATTACAGTAACATACAAATACGACGCTCGCCTCCCGAGTTGGAACCCTCGTACCTAATATCCGGTCTTTGACAGTATCAGCCTAAATTGACGCGGTCCAACGGAAATAGACGTGTCAATATTAAAGTATTCTAAGGCCAGCCACAGCCGACGAACCGCCTAATGAAGGGTCTGAGCTTCTGAGGGTGTATTGGAATGGGTGGTGCAGGTGCATGGCAGGTGCCCCTTCCATTCAGTGGTGAGAATAGAATGCGGGGAAGGGGAAGGGGAAGGAGTCGGAGAGATTTTGTTGCCGTGTCAGGTTACCTCAATCTTCCAGCTCTTTCAGCTCTGACAATGGAGATCAGCCTGTTTCAATCACTATTCTTCTTGGCCTTCTTGGCTTCTCCAAAACTCGCAATTAGTATTTTTTTGAAATTCCATCGTCGCGGCTATTATCTTGAAGAGGCTGCTTTGGTGTCAAGTCGATTTACCCGTTGGAGTTGACCACTTTACCCAGAATGTCAGCAAATAATATTCGAATATCACCCTCCATCTCGTTTCTCGGTAGCCATCCCGCATCTCCGCAAAGCTTGACACCCCTACGACCGAATATCTGGCGATAGGCAGTTGCTTGGCGACTATATTCTTTCTCGAATATTGGGGTACGGTTATCGAATCTTATCTGCCGACTAGCAGGTTGACTTTAGGAATGAGGCAGGCAATTGATTGTCTACAATACTGTTGGTTGGATATGATACACAAACACCAGCAGGGTACGACACGACAACCGACATATAGGGAGTGCCTTACAAAGTGGCCCAGGTTCCCTTTGGTCCTGTGATCCAGCATCTGGTGTTCAGGCGTTGTCCCCTCATCAAGCCCAACAATGGATCGCTCACATGACAACTATAAACAACTATACCTTGTTGTCTTTGTATGGCATTTCTTTTCCCTTTTTGCCGAAATACTGCTTAATGACAATTGAGTTAAGGATGAAACACAATTGAGCCATGTACCTAGGCCTAGGTAACTTTCTGCCTACCATCGGGTTAGTAACTCATACCACTACCCCAAATACGGAGACCTCAACTGCCATCGCCAAGCTCATTCAAGGGTTGGTTCCCGAAGCTAACGCTTGACCCGCTTCTGCCACTAACCCCAGGTCTTTAAGTCATCCATTCTAGCCCCGGACTTTGGACACTCCCTCCACGTTTTTGGTCAATCATTTCCTCCATACGGGAATCAAGGGTGATGGGGTCGTCGTCCCCTTGGACGGATGAATTCTGAACCTATTTTACCGGTTGCACCATCAGGCCCTTGTGCATGGGCTAGTCACGGTGGCAGAAAGATATGATTAACATTGATTCATCTAGGCTCCTTCATCCTTGCTGATCAGGTCCAGGCTCACTTGGTTAGGAAACCACAATAATGTCATGTTCTGAAAAGTAGCTTGCATATACAACAAGTGTGTCGTCTAGATAAGCAGATGCTAGCCACATCTCGTACATGGCGTGTTGGAGATCTCTTCGGTTCCAGCCGAGCTCATAACCATCAAGCTTACCTATGCTCAGCAGGTTTGTCTCAAACGAACTTTGACAGCACTACAGATTTGTTTACAGACAGAAGATACTATGTCTTCAGTGGATATCAGGTTGTCTAGTACATTGGTCCAACCAAAATGGTTAATCTGAGTGACACGCCCTCAAGTCAGAGCATGGTCGAAACAGATCAAGAGCCCTAACCCAATTCCCATTGGCCTACTTCAAACACCCCTGCAGCCTGCAGAGCATGAGGGCCGTCTTCCCAAGGGCCGACTTTCCCAGTCACTAGGAGCCTATCTTGGCGAAATCTACTAGGGCCTGTACCTTTGTCTGCCCGAAGTCAGCACTCATGCAACAAGTCTCAAATATATTATTAGCCGTCTTTCCGTCCCGGATGATCTTCTCACCACCATCTCCGGCTTAGGACTCCACCCCGCCATCCCTGGCTCACCTGGTGCATATGCTCCGTGCTCATACACGAATGGCCGATTCATTTTGGCAGCTCATCACCATGCCCTATGTACTCCAACTCTTGATGCCCCACGACGGCAAGGTATAGCTTGACCAGGGTAATTCCTGCTACTGCAAAAGCCATGCTTATAAGTAGAGCTGGAATCCCGGGGCAATTATGAACTCTTCACTCGTCTCTTCTCACGAGCCACCTCACTACTCAATTCACTGAGCTAGTTCAAGGTCAACCAACATCATCGGTGGTCAAGCTTATCCCATTCACCATGGCTCTGCCCAAGTTTCTGCAGCCAGTGGGCTCCAGGGCGCCTACCCATACTGACCGGGTTCCTCTCGACATCGCACAGGCTGAAGCACCAAGGTTCGAAAAGGTGATATGGTACCGGGAGCCTCACCTGCGCAAACTATATACCCTCATCATCTTCCTGCTGATCGCATCAGCTACCACTGGTTACGATGGCATGATGGTCAACACATCACAGCAGATGGACAGATGGAAGACATACTTTCCTGAGCACGAGAATGAAAGCAAGCTCGGCATTCTCATCAACATGTACAACATCGGTTCAATTGTTTCCTTCTTCA
This sequence comes from Fusarium guadeloupense, assembly GCA_021655865.1. Lineage (NCBI taxonomy): Eukaryota > Fungi > Ascomycota > Sordariomycetes > Hypocreales > Nectriaceae > Fusarium > Fusarium guadeloupense. The sequence continues at coordinate 133,284 of JAJJWM010000176.1, forward strand.
TTACCCCTTACCTGGCGGATAACTGGGGCCGAAAGCCTACCATCATGCTTGGCTGTGTTATCATGATTTGTGGTGCCCTCGTTTCTGCTTTTTGCAATGGCTACGGCAGTAAGTCTTGGTGTATACAGTTCTCCTCCGAGTTCGGTGCTGACTGAGTCTCTTAGTGTATATGGGAGGCCGCTTCGTCCTTGGTTTCGGCAATTCGCTGGCCCAAATGTCCTCGCCCATGCTTCTCACTGAGATCTGCCATCCTCAGCACCGTGGTCCTCTTACAACAGTTTACAACTGTCTCTGGAACTTGGGTTCCTTGAGTAAGCAACAAATATTATGTCTAAAACTCGATGAAATCATGCTGACATTTGATAGTTGTTTCTGTTGTTGGCTGGGGTACTGCGTCCATCAACGGTGACTGGTCATGGCGATCCATCACCTTCATCCAGGCTGTCCCCTCCATGATTCAGCTCTGCGGTATTTGGTGGGTTCCCGAGTCTCCTCGATTCCTCGTCAACAAGGACAAGCCTGAGCAGGCTCTCGCCGTCCTGGCCAAACATCACGCCGGTGGTGATGAGAACAACCCAACAGTTCAGTTCCAGTACCGTGAGATCAAGGAGACCATTCAGGCCGATAGCCAGGTAAAGAAGGCTACCAGCTATGTCGACTTTGTCAAGACCAAGGGCAACCTGTGGCGACTAGGTATCATTATTTCGCTCGGTATCATCTCTCAGTACTCTGGTAATGCTCTGTTTTCCAACTATATGGATATCATTTATGAAGGTGCCGGTATCAAAGAGCAGAACAAGAAGCTTGCTGTAAGTTTTTCTTTGTCTTCTGTGCTAATGATCCCACTAACAACTTTCTCTGTAGCTCTCTGCTGGCAAGACTATCCTCGATCTGAGTGTTTCTATTGCTGCTGCCTTCAGTGTCGACAAGGTTGGCCGTCGTCCTCTCTTCCTTACCGCTATCGCTGGTATGGTCCTTGCCTTTGTGATGTGGACCATTTCGGGTGCTGTTTACGAGAACTCGGGCGTTCCTACCCCTCCTACAGAGGACGAACCCGATGGTGGCATTAGATACACGAACACTGGTGCTGGATACGCTCAGATTGCATTTGTCTGGCTCTTCGGCATCTTCTACGATATTGGTTTCTCTGGTTTGCTCGTTGCCTACGCCCTTGAGATTCTTCCCTTCCACCTTCGTGCCAAGGGCATGATGATCATGAACATTACCGTCCAGGCTATTCTTGCCATTGGCAAGTAAGTTAACCCCGCCCTAGATAGGTGGTCCAACTTGATTAACTAACATGGAATTAGCCAAACCAACAAACTTGCATGGAACAACCTCCCTAAGCACTGGCATTTCATGCTCTTCTATACGCTCTGGGACTTTTGTGAGCTCATCTTCGTATGGTACTTTTATGTCGAGACAAAGGGGCCAACCCTCGAAGAGATTGCCCGTATCTTCGACGGAGAGGATGCTGTTGCTCACATCGATCTTGCCCAGGTCGAAAAGGAGACCAACCTTACCCGACATGAGTCGGCCTTTGATGACCACCTGGCTTCCAAGTCGCTCACTTGAAGAAGCTCTATGTAATTCCCACCCAACTGTGGCTATATTTGATTGAGCTGCCTCACTTGAGTCGACCTTTGCGTTCTTTCACAGGTTATCTTACAGCGAGCGTTTTCTGACAATGACGGCGTATACCATCTCGATAAATTGAAAAATAGCAATCAGCTTCATGTATCCCATAATCGTTGAGCTTTTCAACAATTTGTGTCGCCTGAGCTATCTATATATTACTTTTCTAAATGTTCATTACGTTTCCTTCTTTAGTAGTGATAGCCTAAACAACATTCATGCCCAATGACTCACACCGCAAGTAGGAAATTGTCACAGCGGGTGCTCCAAAGACTGCCCTATCCTGCTGTTCCACTCTTGCGTGAAGGGCTATTGAATAGTAAACCTCTGTTCAAGTACATTAAAGTCTCTGTATTTCTTTATAACAAACTACTTGTCAACATACAGGAGAAAGCAAATAAAACCATGTAGTCCAAACTCCATCGCTCAGCACATATGTAGTCCCATCATGCATAGCGTAGCTATGCACTTAATCTAAATTTGCATATACAGGCCCGACAAAAGAAACAGGTGAGGTATTCACCAGATATGATGTAAACGATTGCTTTAATAGAGCAATCAATGTTTAGCTATCCTCAGGAGTCCACAGCATTGGCCCAGCACAGATGTGCTCACGCGCAAAAGATCTATATCGGTCGAGGATATCAGTCCGGTCCATGCCTCCGCGTTGGCTTCCGAAGCTGTAGTGGGCAGCAACACCACGTCCATCGGCGACAGCATCTATCCAACTAGTTAGTAGGTTATGGAAAATCTGGCAAGATTTCACTTACGTCGTCCTAGCTGGCGTGGCATGTTGCACGAAAAATGGTTCTCGTCGTCGGCCTCGATCGGTTTGGCAAGGTTGATGTCCTTGCCCAACATGGCAACAAACTGGATTCCCATTCGTTCGTACTGAAAGTCCCATGTGTCGAACTTGTAGGCCGACAACTTCTTCTTCTCGAGGTTCTCGAAGAAACTAAAGTGCTCTTGAGCGCCAATCTTCCACTCTGTCCAACCACGGCCCATTGGGTGATACTCGGTTGCCTCGATGGGGGTTGTATCGAGGATATGGTCGGCACCGCCCTTATCGAGAGGGAGCCAGCGGTGCTGCTTGTCATCAGGCTCCCAGTTTTCGAGTGTAAAGGGATTAGGTCCGTTCCAAGGGGGCAACTTTGACGGAAGCCAGTCGACCTCTTTTGAGTCGGCGACCTCGAAAGAAATGGCCTTTCCAGATTTATCTACCTCTGGCAAATATGGCCTTATGGCGCCCAAGTTCCAATGAACCCAGCTCAGGAGCGGTTGGTTGACGACATTGGCTGAGATGATGTAGTATTCTGGATGTTCGATCTTCTTCTTGACGATGGAGGGGATAACACTGTCCTCCATGAACACCTAGGCTCTGTCAATACTTCCGCACCAACGTAAATCAGCTCTTCAAACTCACGATGTCGTCGTCGATCTTGACGTACATGACGTTGTCTTCAATCTTGTCGTAGGAGTTGCCAAAGCCGCTCGAAAAGTTATCAGCGTCGGACATCTCGACCTGCCATTTTTCGTATGTATCCTCGCTTTCCAGGAGCTTGTTGAGTAGCTCGAGATCCTGGGGGCCTTGTGTGCGTTCCACAAAGATAACTCCGTCAAGCAAGCCGCCGTTTTTCACAAGGTTACGCTGAGGAGGTTAGTCTATCGGCTTAAACAGTGCTTCACAGTCCATTCATGAGTAGAGCATACCTTTAGATAACAATCCAATATTGAGACGGACTGCCGCCGGCCGTAAAATACGAGTCCCATAACCTTCTTGATCTTTGCAGGCTTTTCAAAGTGCGCCAGATCTCGCGTACACTCTCCATTCGCTGACCAAAAGCGATCTAGAACTTTAGTCTTAGTGATATTGGTCGTAGCTTCGCTGAACTCCGGTGCTGTCGGTATACGTTGTTCAAAGGCAGGAAGTTTGACCGCAACCAGGTCCCTCTGCTTCCAAACCAGAGTGGACATCATGATCATTAGTATGACGGCGCATATTCCAATGTGTCCCCGTGTGCAGTTGAGAACACGGGCTGCAGGTGCAGAAGACGATATTGGGAGTTGTGATGACTTCATCGTGTAGGTTGTAAAGAGTGAGACAACTCGAATAGCCGGCCAAGAAGGTAAGGAAGCCGTCATAGCTAAGTAGTTGAATGCCGCCACGAGTCCTTGTATGAGAGATATTCGAGAACCATGGCCTAAAACTAGGTTCAATGGTTTTGCCTTTGAGGCTCTCGGTGTTTAAGGGACCTAAGGAGAACAGGTTCCACAGTAGCCAAAACCTCTGCGCGGCGTGAGAGGTCCAGAGCCGCCGTGTGACGCCTCTGGGGACGATGAACGAATGTAGTCGACACTCTTATCCCAATGAGGCTGGTTACTCAACAAGATAAGGACCACCAGCGTAATTAACACAACGAGTCATCGTCTGGCGCATGCAACCGTCGGAAAGACGCAAGCCTTTTCGAACCTGTGACTCTTGGCGTTGAGAAACGAGAACTCGAGCACAGAGAGTATCCGGCACTTGATGTCGGTGTGCCCGGCGGTTCATGTTGTAGTCCGGAATTGGCAATGTGGGTAGTAGGAGCTGTTAAGGTGTTGACTATCTTTATCGTGAGCTTGCGAGTACAGGACAAAAGAGGAAACACTCAAGTCACTACATCATAATTGCAGTTCTCAAGCATTGGCAGTAACACAGTTTATACTATGCTGTCCTTATATTCCATGCAAGATTCCGGAATACCCTCATCAGAAAGCAAGAGACAAGTCACTGAGACAAATCAACTTGCAGTGGTGGCTGGAAAACTTGATCCAGATGATCTGAGACATTTTGCCCGATTCGGGAGATGGGTGCTGTAACTTCATACCCCTGGGGACACAGGGTGACGGGACGGATTTGGTGCCATTGTAGCCACATGCTTAGAGAAATGTCCACGATAGACGATCCATCAAATAGGGTCTCGACTTTGCAAGTGAGATGCTGTGGACACTCATCCAGGGCTCTTTTCCTATACGTCACTGCAGTGCCCGTATAACCACATGTAGAGGGCGATCTGCGATAATCACATTCTCCCCTGAACCAATGCAAGACGGTTGTACCTGCAGATGCTCACGCTTGGACACCTTAATCGTGGTTTCTGTCGTCATTCGATGGCGCCAGGCCTAGATCATCAGATACCATGATGATATGGCTCGTTTGGCACAAGGAAGACGAATGACTGCCCGACTGCTCGTTTATTGAGTGTCCGAAAGATATAGGCTTCTGGATCTCCTCATGTTCAATTAAATGATCATCAAGTATAGCCCGTATTCGACGTCTTGAGCTCTAAGCTGTTGACTCGGGTGTTCCGAAGTCCCGAGTTTGTCGTGACGCTAGAGGAGCGCCTCATCTATTTAAGTCATCGCTCGTTGCTAGGTTTGGCCTTGATCATTGGGTCGACATTCCAAAGGTCCACCGAGGATGAATGCCTGAGAGGCACGTGTTTGCAAATGACTCTTATCAGAGGTTGGACGAGATATGTTGTGAGAATCGGAAATAGAAGCAAGAGGAGTTGAGTTGGTGTCGTGATGATGAGTCTGTACCGTGCTAAGTCACACATTCACTAACACACACTGTAATATACTCCGCTATATCTTTCCTAACAGCAGACATTAAATACTGTAACACAGTACCGCAGCCCTCTGCAAAGTGATGGTAAAGACGAGTCGGTATTTAGAGGTTCTTTATAACAGATTCAATTTGTCTCTTTAAATATGTAGTTGATGGTTCATATACTTCAAATTGATCAAGACGAACCTCTCAAGCCAGTATGGCACATTAGGGTAAGACACATCATTTACGGGGTTATCAGCTGGGGATTTGTAGTTAAAAGAAGACTTTGTGTAGTTTCAAATGGTATATAAAACATAATTATCATATTAGATATACTTTGGATAGCTTCTTTGCAGAATATATTAGGAATAGGTGCTTGATTGTGATGGGATGAAGTCCGGGGTGGCTTCAATGCTGGGGCGATGTTTTGCTCAAGATGAGGTAGCAGTTGAAAATGAGTCCTCAATGATTATTACGAATGCTCCCACATACGATACATCACAGTATATGATAATTAACTGTATAAAACTGAAATTGAATACGCTAGGAAATGTAATTACTGCATTAGATACTGATTACTGACTCGTATATTACCATCCACCGGTGCTGCACCACCATGACTCCAATAGCATTAATACTCCCCACCATTTTTAAACTCTAGAAAAAGAAATTGCCGTGCTCAATCGCAACTTGTCACCACCGGACAGACAGAGGAGATCGAGCCTTGTTTGCTGCCCGGCGGCTGACGGTGGGGGTACTTGTCGGAGAGGCATACTCGCTGGAGCTACCGCCCACAGTCACGACCACAGTGTTGTAGACAGTCGCGATGCTGGTAGAAACAGCAGCTGAGTCGCAGCCAGTCTCGCCGGCGCCGTAAACCTCGGTATATGTGTCGCTGTTGCCGTAAGTGAGAACCTTGGTGTAGACGGGGACGTCGGTGTAATGGCTACCATTGTCGTCTTGAATCTTGGTGTGGCTAGGGTTGGCATACTGACCCTTGCTGTCATCACCATACTGATCCTTGTCACCGGAGCCCTTGCTTTCATCGCCACCGGTATGAGAGCCATTGTTACCATAACCAGTCTTGTCCTTGTTGTAGTTTGGGTTGCAAGGCTGACCATCCTTTGTCTTGCAGGTCGAATCGCCAGTCTCGGGGTCATAAACAATGACTTCGACTTCAGGCTTGCCAGTGTAAGTAGCAGTTCTCGTAAAAGTCTCGCAGTCATCATCAGTCACCTCGGCTGTAGCGTAACGGACCGGAGCTGTCAAGGTGTAGGTGTGAGGAGCGTTGACGACCGTGGTGACATAGTCACCGTCATCCTTGGTGATGGTAGAGACAGTAGGCTCCGGCTTGACGATGACAGTGTGGTACTGTCCGTCTTTTTGGATGGTCTTGGTGACAATGTAGTTGTTGGTGTTCTCGACAGTGATAGTTCTGATAACCTTTTTGTCGCCGTCCTCCAGAGTGACAGTCTTAATGACATCGTGCTCACTGCCACCTGTAACGATTACAACCTTCTCCTGACCATTGTCCTGTGTGATAGTCTTGACAATCGTGTTATCGTTGCCATTGGTATAAGTCAAAGTCTTGATTTCGTCATCGTCGACTACGGTGACTGTGTGGACACTCCCAGGGTACTCCCCGTCGTCATTACCCCCACTGGCAACCTTGGTGACAACGCCTCCATCATAGTCAAGAGAACCAGCAGTAGGGGATGGATAGCCGCGGCTGATGGTGATCGTCTTGGGACCAGGTGAGTATCCGTTGCCGTTTGAGTTTCCAGCATCGGGATACACATTGACTTCCTTGGTAACGACATGTTCGCTGATCTCTGTCTTTGTCACAGTTACTGTCCTTCCAGTCTCAGTGACCGTGACAGTCTCCTTGGGCGGATCGATCGTTTCGCCCTGGCTGATGTATACCACCTTGGTCTGTGGGCGTTGGTAGTTCTGAGTGACTGTGACAGTCTTTCCCGGCTCGCCAGACTCCTTGACTGTGACGGTGTGGTAAGAACCTTCGGTATCGGAGACAGTAACAGTCTTGTGAGGTTCAGATGGCTCAGTGATGGTCACCGTATGGATATAAGTTTGAGGTTCGCCGCTGAATGAACACGGAGGACACTGCTCAATAGTGTCTCGTGCATGCAACAAGTCGAAGCGTGCTTGGGCCAGAGACACCAAGGTCAATGCAGCCAAAGGGGTGAAGCGAACCATGATGAGGCAAGTTGTTGAAGATAGAGGGAAACTGGAGGCGTAGACCGATCAATAGACGAAGTTGGGTTTGGTGTTGAAGATGAGATGATGCTTGTGGTTGGAGTGATGATGACGAGAATGATTCCAACTTGAACGGAAAAGACTCATTCTTATAGACATCATATTTCAGAGAAGTTCAACTTGAACTTAAGGCTATGAGATTATTACTTGAAGGGAAGACAGGAAAGAAGGAGTATTGCCAAGTCTATAGGCAATAAATCTAGCACGAGGAGAGCTTCAGATGAAGCTGTTTCACGGAAAGAAGACCTTTCGAGTAGAGAAAGAGCAAAGAAATATGACCCTTCAGTGAAGGAAGCCAGGGTGAAGAGGAGCAGACCAAGATGAAACGTGAATATGCAGAGGACCTAAGACTCTCTCACCATCGACAAGTCGATGGAGACGGACGAGATAGCCGGTGAAGGGCGATCAAAGAAAGTGATACATTGGGAAACTATTCGTTCTCCCCTGAACAAAAGTATTGTCGTGACAAAGCGCCCTGGCGATAGTAATGCTCCCTTATCCAGGGCACGTCAAGGGAGCGTCAAGGGAGTGTTGGAGACGAGTACTTGCCTATGGAGACCTGAGGCCGCAAACAAGGCCGATGATTTCTGGCTAAGCGTACTTGCATCATCACAGCATAATCAGTTGCCGTCCATTTCGGCGAAAATAACAAGAAGATACTACTTCCATCTTTCGAAACTTGATGGTGTTGTTTGTCTGTCCCAGCAGCGCGGTAACATGGCCAACGGGCCGGCGTTTACCCGATGCAGCCTCGGGCTTGGGTTCCTGAGGAAGGACCCACTGAGCGAGTAACGTACGTCGTGAAGCAGGCGCGACGGGGACATACGACGAGAGCAATCACCAAGTCACGAGGTTGTACGACCAAGATACAACCTTCTACGCTCATTTTTATCTCTTTCTTGACAGGCGAAGCTCCCGCGATCATCCACGAGCGACTGCGACACTCGTGCACCACCTCATTTGGCCTGCGATCTGCTATGGTGAACTGGACTCTTCCGAATACGCAATAATGGGAGCTTGCTCATCATGTTTGGGACGGGGTGATGGAAATGCTTACGATGAGGTGAGTTGCGCCGCCAAGTCGAGGATCCTGACGGCAGGATATGCAAAAGTCCTGGGGAAGGGTGTTTGCGCAGGAAATCTGAGCAATGGCGTTTGCTAATAATCTGTTGGTCTAGGAAGAGGAGAGTCGCCTTCTTTACGATGATGCCAACGGCATGCAATACGGTAGCTTTGGCGACCAGGCCATAAGTGGCGAGAACGATACGCTCGAAGCCCAGCGTGAGAACGAAGCTTTACAGCGCGTAGTGGCCAAAACTTCAGAGTATGTCTGCCAGGAAGCAAGAATTGAAAAGATGCTGACACAGAGGACAGCAACATGGTGGATATCTTCGAAATCGCTCCGCAAGACAACGTAGTCCGTGGAACAACAACCCCGTTTGCCTATGCCGGTCAAGGTGCACGTCTCGCTCGATACCAACACCTCGTGTCTAAGCTTAGCAGCCAAGGCGACAGCCCTGTGAGCGGCGTCAAAGTCGACTGGCTGCCGGAAGACGAGACGATAGAGATGCAAAAGAACGGACCGGCCAGCATCAAGACCGTTGAAAGCGACGACGGACCCCTCGTAGGGACCTTTGCGGACGCTGCAGCGGCGATGCAGTGATGACAATCGCTATTCATCATATATAGCAAGTTTTCTTTGCTCAAGAACATGAAGTCGAAGGCTGAAAGCCCTTAGAGCGGGAAACATCCAATTGCGGCACGGAAACTGCACTTGCGAAAGACGAGAGATGACGATGCACACTATACCTGGTGGTGTTCAAAACACTCTACTCGCCCAGCCTGTTTTTGGCTGACGTATTTTTGGGGAGGACAATCAATCTGGTCTAGCTCTGCAGGGCATGTGGGTGGAATGACAACGATAATGAGTGGAACGACACATCGTCACTTTGACACTTACCGACACAATTTCCTTATACTAACTTCGACCTAATACTTGGTAATCCGTTTTATGGTTACTGCTTCATTACCAACCAGTCAAGCTCTCCAGCAAGCGAGAGTGGTTATTGCATAGAGCGCGAATTGAACCCTACACCCAGTGCAGGAGTGTATTTCTTTTTATCCCTTTCTTTTTTCCGGCTTCACTTTTTTTATATCCTTTTTCTTTGATTGCTGTGGGCAGGAAGTGGACTTGTACAAACATATACACCCAATCGAATTCTACAAATTTTTCCTACCCTCGTCAATTGAGCTGGGCCCTGGCGACGCGACGTACCGCACCGCACCGCACCGCAACGCAACCCTCCCTATATGGTATAGTATCCCGATAGTCGTCATCAATTCGTACCTATAGCTTTTTCCCTCGCAGTCTGGCGCGCTTGATGAGTGCGAGCGAAAAGCTAGAGAAAAAGCCCAGCAGTCCAATATGGAGGCGTGACTTGTCGAGAACCGAGAACACCCATTAAGCATCAGACACGTGCACTCCCCTCACACTGCTCGGCAGTCAGTGGGGTGGGGACAGACGCTAGACCAGGGGAGAGGTCAGAGATTCAACGAGTATGGATGGTGGCCGTCCCAAGCCGTCCCTCTAGCTTGCCGTCGGCCCTTGATTTAGATTGGTTTTCTCCGGCTTCGGCTCGCACCGTCGATGGGCGGCTTGCATGGGTCCCCCATCCACTGGGGAGATTTGGATGCATCTCTTTCGTCGACGTGAGCAAGATCCCGCCCACGTACCAAGCCTTCGGGAACTCTTTTGGCAGAGGCCATGACCTTCTAGCCCGCCACCACAACACCATGGGGCCACTGACGGGGGAGATGGGGGTGCGGGCTACCATGTCGAGATGCTGGATGAATGGCTGCGCTTGAGAGGTAGCCATGGGCCTACCCAAACCCTCGGGTAACAAGAGCCATATTGTCGGGAATCCAGCCATCCGTACGTACCGTCTTGCTCATGATGGGCCCCTGGACCCCGTAGACGGGAGGATGGGCCCGTCTGAGACAAGGCTCAGGTTTCCGGCCGTTCATGTTGGGATGCTCGCACATCGTACTCTGCACAAATCAGAGAGGGCTTGTAGACAAGGAACCTAGTGTAACCGACACTTGTGAGCGGCGCGGGTCAGGCCGAGATGACCAGGGTTGGGTGCCCGTCAGGTCAGGTCAGGAAAGGTGACGAGAAAGGCGTACAAATTTGAACTCGACCAGTCAGATACGACAAGAATGGGTTCAATCTCATCAGCTCGTTTCTTCGCCTTGTTCTTAGGTTGTTTGCAGGTTGGATAAGCTGAGCTCGCATTCACTATTCGTCACATGCTGTAGTTTATCCCCAACCGTTTCTCGAACATTTCGATGGATACCAAGCCCTGCTTGACCCTGCAGACCGCACTCGATAACAGAATGCTTGCAATTCTGCCACAGTCAGTTGTTAAGGCCATCATCACACTTACCGAACCGTCTCCACCTCTCACGCCTTTCTCCATGGCCCGACCGTGTCGTGCCTTTGCGTTCGTTTGCTGCAAAATATGCTACACAATATCATCGGCAGTCTCTTAGGTGCTGTATCAATGCTGAACAGCGGCTTCCCAGCCAGGGAATAACCAAAGCGAAAGCTAATTTGATCCATGGTCTTTTCGTTAACCCCTTTTTTTTGCGGAAACATGCTGTCTTGCGATTGACAACTCTGCTCTTTAACCTAGGGAAACAGACTGGGATGCCGATGTGCATAATCCCATCACCGACTCCGCGGTCGCCGACTGCAGCTCCAGCTCGACCCCCGCCTTGATGCCTACGGATTCTCAACTACTCGTGTCCATCAATCCCCAGTCAGTCAGTCGACGGCCCGTTTTTTGCGCGCGTCGGGTATACCCGCGACATTTTGAGTTCGGCTGCCATCGACCAGACAGACCTGCGATACATATCAGATCTGCGTCTCCAGACCGACACCTAAAATTGGTCAATATGAGGGACGCCATAGTACAAAGATCATCTGAGACATTGGGGGACATGTGTGCTTTAGCACCTGCATTGTTACATACCCACTTTCCTATTCGTCGGCCAAGGGCTTGGGGCTATCAAGCCAGCCCATAGGTTCCCCGAAACCCCCCGTAAGCCATGGGGATACGCCCAGTCGAATAGCTTACAGTATGGTGCATAGCGGACAATACCAAGGGAGTTTTTCTCGCATAGGGCACATGCTTCAGCGTGTGAGGAAAACACTGTGGCAGATGCAGCAGGCACTTACTTGTGCTACACTGCATTTTGGAGTTTGTTGCCCTTCTCTTTGTCTCCTATTCGACGTCGTTTAAAGGCCCCTCCATGCTAAACTACGTTTCTGTTCTCTGTTCCCTGATATTTCATACTACCCCTGTCTCGACTACGTTCTCACCAATACTGCGATCAATACGCTCCATCACGTCAGGGCCCTGATGCACAATAGATGCGGCCTCTCCGGTTAGCATGTATCCGTAACAAGGAACGAAATCCCTCTGGGCTTCTGCTTCAGGTTTCTATCCTCCCCGTTGCCCGTATCCATGGCCCACACCCCCCAGCTCCGCCTATTCATGCACAACCATGACACCGCCACCCTCCACCATCTGCAATTTCTACGATTTGGGCCTCGGGGCTAGGGCAGGGGACTTGGGAGGATGCTGAGTTCGTACATACATAGTGTACCGCCTTGGCAATTGATCTGGTACCAACAAGGACAATGCCGAAGCTTGTTCAAGACAACACACGCTAAATTGACCTATATTCCACCTGGTTTGCACCTGTGGCTATAAAGAAAGAATATAAACATAGTCCTGGATTTTTCCTGGGGGCTCATGCTCCGTCCCACAAACCACTCCTGCATGCCCCTCAGCGCTGACCTGAGAATTCTCGTCTTCTCAATGTCAAAAATACCCTAAACGTTAGGAGATGAAGAAGAAGAACCGATTGTCTGTTCCATCAGACAGAGAAGAAAGGTAAAGAAGAAATTAGTCCTCCGAATCCATGCCCATGTCAAAACGTTTCCTTTCCATTGTCTTCTGTTCTTTTGTCTCTCTCCCCCTCCCGATCGACCTCCCTCTTTTGGCCTGTACCGCCATAATTTTTGTTCGTCTCGTCATATGCACGAATATATAGAAGGCCGTCATAATCATCATCGTCATCATCATCGTAGCCTAGAAGAGATGGCTTGTATGTCATGAGCCGTTGCTCCAGCCTTGCCCTCTTAGCAGAGCAGGACAGCTTGCTCTCGGTCGTCGTGGAATATCTCTCATCCGTCGGCTCGCTTTCAATTTCTCGTCACTTTACTGAAATAACAGGTTAGCCACTCGGTTTCTCTCTTATTCTTCACACATGATAACCCATAGCCCGTTCCCCAACACCCACAGCCCACGCCATATGCAAGCAACACCACCATTACAGTCCACACACACGCCCCATCACACCCCCCTTTTTCGCCTTCCCGTCCCTCTTTTTTCTTCTTGGGGGTTCTTTGTTTCTTTTGTGTTTTTGTTCGTTTTTTGACCCTGCTTGTGTACGTTCTTCCTCCTGGCCGTGTCTTCCTTCTTTGAGGGGAATAGACAGGAGAGTGCAAGAGAAATCATGATTCAAACTCACCTGGCCGAGCGACTGTAGCCTGTGATCGTGCTCCTCTCTCATGCGGTAAATCTGAGCCAGCACATCGTTCATTTCGCCGCACGTTCGTTCAATAGTGGCATTTCGGTTGCCCTCCCGCTGCCAGCGCTGGACATCGCGGTACATCTTGTCATACCGGCGCTGCTTCTTCTCGGTGTCGTGGCAGAGCTTACACACGTCGGTTTCCGTCCTCGTCTCGTACACAAGCTTAAGGCCGCATGTCTCTCCCATTCGGTACTCCTTGTTGCACTGCTGCCGAAAGTGGCCCCAACGCCAGTAGCCGCATGCCCAGCGGGTTTGCTCAAAGTAGCACATGGCTGAAAGAGAGTTAAGTATCGACGCGTAGGGGCAAGTGGCGATTGCTCAAGATAGAAGAAGCACGACGTCTCTGACTGGTTCGACAGAAGAGAAGAAGTATAGTAGCGAATTGACCGAGGGCGGAGAGCGGAGTTCAAGAGGCGAACTGGTAGTCGATTCGAGCCGAGCCCCGAAGTTCAAATCCCAGGTCTTATCGAATCGTACCGAGTCGTGTCTTGTCGAATTAAATAGTCGAGTCGAACCGATGCAAACGATGAAAGAGTCAAGTTTTCGAGAGCCGAGAAGAATCCTAGGACACGTAAGTTAGTCACGGATCCCTTCCTGTTGTTGTCCCCATCCCTCCTGTGCCCCTTCTTCGCGTTGGGTCATCGTATTTCTTCCCAACCCATCACCTCTGGCTTGCCAACATCACATCACCATATCACTCGCTGTCCTCTTCCCTGGTCCAAACGCATCGTCCTTGCATAATCCCTCTGCGTCCTTCCACTTCTTCCCTCCCTTATTCAAGAGGAGGCGTCTTGACGAAGAGTAGTGGGCTCGGAGAAAGGAACAAGAAGACCAGGAAGGCTCTCAGTGGAGGTGATCCTCGATATAATGAAGTTGCATGCCGAACTTACCTGCAAAGTGGTATACTGCTTGGAATAGCTTATTGCCAGGTTCAAGAGCCAACGGCCAAACAATTGACAATTGCTCTTTGTTGGGCGTAACGTTGGAAGTATGCGAGTCCGTGTCCAGGCCGTTGCCGATGCCCGATATCAGTTGTAGTTTGTATGTTCGTCTAGAAACAGACCAGAGCTCTCAGTCTATTGTGCTTGTCGGGATGGGTGTCTTGACGTGCTGCTTAACGTATATACCGATTATTGTACAAATCGAGTGTCAGGGGATGGCTCGATAATAAGCCTGCGAGGCCAAAGTCGGTTCTAATGTGTAGATAGCTTTGATTTGTCGATGTACTCTGAACCTCGACTTGGGTCAAGGTCGCAAGAAGATGAAGATGGGTTGTTTGGTCGTAAACAAAGGGATACCGTAGCCAACTTATACTTGTTTGATTCGACAACGTCTTTGTGTATTCGATCGTCGTGCTGTATATGGCATCCCACATCCACATGTGGGACTCCCACACAGCCAACAAGCAATCGCCTTCGTCCCCTCGGGCCAGCTAAATGGCCGACCATCATTGTACTTCTGCTTCTGCTTCCGCTGCTGCTGCTTCCAATTCTGCTTCTCCTGTTGTTCCTGCGGGATAAAGAGGGCTTTCTTGGGTGCGTCGATTGGGTATCCGTACTTGACGCCCCATATGGCCGTTTCTCCCCATCGCATCACCATCCTCCGCCAGCAAAAGGACCTTAAACTCACCCCTCCTCCGGCTTGATACTCCATCATCTTTCTCGTGCCGCTGCCACACTATATACCCCAACTATTCGAGGGGTTTAATCTTGAACTACTAGGTCCCTGGGGCCTGATGTGGCGGCAGAGCAGCCAATCTGCGTATGTATGTTTCTCAAAGACCCTGCAGGATGTCTAACGACGTTGGAGCCGCCTAACAACGCTTCTTTTTGTCTTGGACTTTGACAAACTCCTTGTTTTTTCTTTCCACAATTTGCAAACAAAGCCTCATGTCACCTCGCCAACTAGCTACTCCTATCATCGTCGGCATCGGTATCAGTCAGTCACCCCCAACAGGAATGGGAGGGGTTTTGGACAAGCAGAAGACATTTCGATACTTGGTAGCATGGTAGAAGAACCGGGTGGTCTCTTGCCACGTTGATCAGAGCCTGAGATTCGACACACACCCCCTAGTAGTATCAGCAATTACAGTAAGAACAGGGTGGACGTACGGGGCATCCCCACACCACGAGATGCTACCGCAGTACTTGTGTGTACAGCATTTCACTGTGATGCTGTAGCTGCAGTGGGAGCAATGAAAGCAGGGCTGACGAAGGGCCAAACCACTTGGACAAACCCGCGGGGATGTGTATATGCATGTCTGCATTTGCTCTTGGTGTGATTGTAGCTGCCTCTCTAGCAGCCTTTGTTGCTGTCCTAATGCAAGACGTACCTGGCGGGTAGATATCACTTGATTTCCTGTCCTCTGCGGAAATTGGAGAGCCGTAAAAGAGACCCCAATTCTCCGGATTTCCTCCTCGTTGTTCTCTGCCTTCATGTTCCGCCTTGTCTTAATCACACTCGTTGCTGTACTTGTTCACATAATTCGTTCTGTCAATATTCCATATGCCTTCCATAACGCGTTCTTGATCTCAGAGCCCTGAGGCAGCCGGGTCATATAAACGGCCATGTTATTACCAGGGAGCCCTGTGACTTTCCCGCTGCGGGCCTGGCCTCGGCCGCGTCCTCAAAGTCTTGTCCTAGTCGAGTGCACATAAGGTGGTGTCTCGATCTGCGGCCGTTGTGGGGCTTTATGGTTCGTCCCGAGGGCGGACAAGTGTCAGGAAGCAAGGGGATCCTGACGGCTTGCAATCTCGACGGCTGTCGATTTCGGTGAGATCCAGGGCTGTGGTTCGCTGCCTTTCTCCTCCTTCGTGCAGCAGTGCCTCACAGACCCGAGCTCGATAGCACCAGCTGGTTACAGAGGTTGCAGTTCAAGGATCTGCCATTTGACGAGCTCTCGTGGTCTACGGCACCGAGTACCTTTTACGACATTCTTCATCCTGCTTCTGTAAAGAAGCCTGTATTGGTCCTTGTCGGCTTCCCAATTTCGGTTTAAGACGTTCTCATACAAGCACTCTCGCAGACTCCATCCCCAAGTCCGAACAAGATCAAAATCATGGAAGAAATCACTTCAGAACATTGCCACTCGGGACTGGACATTGACTTGAGATACTGCCGCATCCTTCTTCAATCTTCTCTGGCCCATGTATGTTGGCCGTTCTTGTCTGACAGCATCTCATGGGTTTGTTCCGGTTGACTGCCTCCATCATGGCACGACATTCCCATCCTTGAAGTGGCACATCAACATGCTTATCCCAGTGACTCCATCCTTAAAGGAACAAGGTAGTCGCCTCTTGAATGCCAACTCATTCCATCTGGTACATGGTATCAATCATGATGTCTGAAAAAACACGTCCTCGTTGCCGCTTCCTGCGCTGAGATAGGAGTATTCCCGATCATATCATCCCCAAAGGGTTCACGATTAGCGTCAATTTTGCCAATCCCAAAGGTTTCTTGATCAACAGGCAGTCATATACACATGGGTATCAGGCTACAGCTGAGTTGAACTTGGCTGGCCCAAAATTTGCATCTTCCTGCAAGACTCTGCTGCGGCGACAGATACGAATAGGGGGAGTTTGCATGCTTTTCGTGCATGGTCGCCGGCTCACATGAATTGGATAAAGTCTCGTCCTGCTGTCAATCCATTGGCTTATCCAGGAAGCCCCTTTGTCAAACACTATTGTCGAAAGTGCAAAAACAATTCCAGAACCATGCCAATGCGTACGAGGCACATAGATGCACAACGTGGCACCCCCCCTCTGGACAGCGCTGCAGCCTGGCCATTGCCTCTCATGAACCTCGTAGAGAGTGGAATGGCCTTTGCCGATATTCCCAAGACGCCGTTGTAACTGTTGTCGTCCATATACCCCAATCATCCCTCTACCGCCTTGTTTGGAACCACTTCACGGTGAACCATGACCCAGACTATCTATACGCCTCACTCCATGGATGTCAACGGCAGTGATTATGCAAAAGAAGCAAGATATCACATTGTAGCCATAGAGAATGCTGCAGGCGTTCTTTTTGGGGGCCATCTGAGTTGTTCAGGTATCAGACGCTTCGGTTTCAGACCCTACTCTGGGATTCTCAAAATCAGCACGAGTGAAGTCTCACCACAACTCGTCGAATTTCCAACCCTGGTTATAAACATAGCTTGTCGCGGTATGGAAGACGATAGCACTGACAATAGTCGCAGGCCTTTCAAAGTTCACACATACAGCCTTGACGTATAAGATCTCGAAGTGACTCGTCGCGATCTCGCCCACATGCGCGCAGCTGTACGCCAAGAGGGGAAACATACTTTGTTATGTCGCAACGATGAGCTCTATTCGCTTTTGGCCCACTAACGGCGTGTGCTAGACCTAAGTCAGTGATGAGCACAAGTGGCAGCACGTATCCCCATCGGCAGGAACTTCCAGACACCACCAACGTGGGACATGGCGGCGAAAAAGGAATTCCTCACGGGGAAACATGACGAAGCATCCGAAAACTGCTGAGTTGGCCTTCTGCTTCGGGAATGGCCTGCGTCTCGGGCAATTCAAGTCGTCCGTGATGACTTCACAGCCCGCATGAGACCATGAGAGTGAGCGAGCAGGGAACAAAGCCTGGAGAAATCGACAGTGGCCTTCAGCGTTGGGCATTGTTGGGCTCAGCAGGGATACATGGCCTGCCCTCGATCTCGGTGGCTGGGCAATGCCAAAAAGACGTACCCTCACATATGTATATTGGGTGAAAGTGACCTTGTGCGTGGGCACGCATGCGTTTGGGTGGGTGGATGCACCAGGCGAGACACAAAATGTAAGCTCGAGCTTTGGGGAGGTTCACGACTGTTCAACATCCGGTCAAGCAAGTCAGTTGAGAGCGACCAGTTTGTAGGCCCAAGACTGTACTGGTGACTGTGTAGCATAATAGTCGAACGTGCTGCGAGCCTTTGCAGGTACGCATGCCGTGAATAAAGCAAGGCTTTAATGAACCACCTTTTCCTGCCTTCTCAGCCTGGTGATCACAGCGGCCCGGTTCAGCGGCCGGCCCGGCCCGCTTTGGCTTTTCATTCTAGTACATGCTTGGACCGCAAGCTGCCTCCGTTTCAGGGCAGCTGATAGTAACCTGGTATGCTAAAATAAGTCACCGCCAAGGCCTAAGATATGTGAGAAACTTGACAAGTATTTCATACATAGTATGTTTGGGACAGGACAAGTTGTCTTAGGAAGTATCAGCATGGCTCAATCGCAGAGTTATGGCGCCAACCGTTGTCTCGAGTAAACTTATACAAGCCATTGCGGCGCTGAGGCTGCACAATGGCCGGGCGGAGCTGTGTTGGGAAATTCCACACTCAGGAACTGCCCAATGAATGAGCCCTACGTCCAATAAGCCACAACAAACTCTTGCCGGCTCGAGTCTGAACCGGCCGCTTGGGTTGCTGCAAATCATGTGTCTGAAAACCGCTGCATGAAGCCTGTTCGCAAGTAACGGGGCGGTAGCGTCCGATCGTACCTGGAACCAATAGAGGAAATAGATCTCTTTCCGAGCCTACGAGAGACTATGGATTGGCAATTGGCCAAACCCAGAACCTTTTCGACTTCAATCATCTTTCCGTTATAGACGCACGCGATACTGGCTCAGACGTAACATCGCTTGGCCCACTTCCGGTTCTCTTCTGGCTTGAACGAAGCTCAGAACCGTCTGTATTCCGGCACCGTCCTCAGAGGAACCTGAGTTACAACTTTGTGGGGGAGGCAACCGACAAGCGGGGGCCAGGGGTTTGAGGCGCGGACAGCGGGCTTGGGGCTGGGCCCTCCCGTGCGGCAGATGTTTCTATTGTCGCCGCATGGACAGCTGTTGAGGGAAATGATTGGTCAGGATCAAAGTTTGAAAGCGTGGCCATCCTAGGAAGCCAAGATCTTGTTACGGCGAGATTGACATGCTTCAACGACATACGACGCCGATCTCCATCGTAGACATCATGGCGAGTGAATTTCTGGATGATGATGGTAAAGAGGACATACAACAAGTAAACAGCCTGATACCCGATGTGTTGTACCACAAGCACATGGTTGAAGGGCTCTGAGACAAGAGATAGAGAGGCAACGGATTGGAAAGGCGGAAGAGAAACAAGGTCATGCTGCGATAGCCTGGTAGTGTTCCACAACAGCTTGAGAAAGCGCCAGGGTGGAGTGGAGAATGGAGTCTTGAAAGTCTCAAGTCTCAGCAACAGCCGTCTGTGTTTGATATAATCTTGATAGCTAAGTCCTCCCCTAGGCGCGGCGTGTAGGGGAGCGTGACTGAAGCACATGGCTGGGTTGAGAAAATGGTGTGCCGATTGAATGTTGAAATCCACCAACTGCTGTAATGTTTCGTTTGTGGACACCAGTAGCCTATGGAGAGTTCGGTTGCAGGCGTGAACAGCTGGTCAATGGAGGCTAATAGAGTGGAAACTGTAAAAGGAAACGAGCGCATCGAACGTGATGATTTCCAGCAGGTTCGTCGCCTGAAAGCAAACCGGGATAAAACAGACAAGACGGCAGTGGATTGACGAAAGGACTTGATGCGCCTAGACCCACCCGTCGAGTGGGCACTGGGGTCTAATGTTGAAGCCGCTGCTTCTGACTGTCAGGGTCCAGGAAGCGGCCGCAGACTGGTGTGGGTTTGTTACCACGTCACCGCGCCGAGGAAGCGCGCGGGAGTGAAGATAAAAGGGATCACGGCAGAAGGCGACTAAGAAGAGCAAAGGGTAAATCCCCGCATACACTGTGATGTAATGGAGTTTGCGCGACACGTAGCATCACTTGGCAAGAGTGTGAATAGATGCGGACGACCGCAAATTCGAGTTGAAGTGGAGACGTGAGCTGCAGGCTCGTAGGTTCTGGACAACATGGCGAAGAGAAGATGAAGCCTAAGGCCATGCGGATGGCTACGTCAGCTCGCACACGAGGCATTGAGTAGCCGCAGACTGCATGAACATTGTCGAAATAGTTGAGGGTAAAGTGAGTAAAGAGAGGAAGGTTTCGTAAATCGTTGGCCAAGTCAATGGCCAGCAACAAGTGGCAGATGCCCAAGGTGAAGGCGTGCAGTAGCAGCAGCAGGGACGTCGATCCACGCATGGCGGCGCGGGCTGCTGGAAGCCTGCGAGGGCAAGGCAACATTTTCTTTTTCGTTCATCAGATTCGATCTTTCCGGTGGCTGTGATGGGCATATGCATGCGAAGGCGGATATGTGATGTGATGTGATGTGATGTGATACGTATGATGTACTGTATGCGGGTGTAAGTGAGTGGGTGTGATGGGGTGGATCACGTCTGCGGTAGCTTGCAGAAGCTGTGTCGTGTCGTGTCGTGTTTTGTTTGTTTTGTTTTCTGCTGTTGTCAGGTGGATGGCTAATCTCGAAAGGGCGATGTGAATTGTGTGATCGTGATAGTTTTGTTGTTTTGCAGCGGTGAGAGTTGGAAGAGTCAAGCCAACAGCAATAGCTCAGGCCTTGAAGTTGGCCGGTTGGGGGCGCAATGAAGGGGCAAGTACGGTACGAGATCACGCCAAAACGGTAGGTGCTACCAACACATACAGGCGAGCAAGGAAGGAAGGAAGGAGAAAGGACGGGGATTGCCATCAAAGTTTCAGCTGTGTTCTAGACGCAGTTTAGCATACCAAGACCAAGTCAGATAGATATAATGTGGGTAATTGATTGATTAAAAGCCTGTAATAATTGCTCTGATCTGGGCCTTTTGCTTAATTAAGTGCTTGCGTTGAGACTGGTTCCTGACATGAAACTGGGCCTATGGAAGGTGTCAATTCACGCGCCTTCTTGTTAGGTTCCCGTCATTAGCGCCAACTCGCTCGAACACTTATGCACGGATCTATCAAGACTAGCCTAATTTGGACTGGTGCCCCACCTCTCTAAACTTCCCCTCAACTCCAAGTTTCATATCGAACCTCCTGCCTTGAAGCCTTCAACGACTCATCGTGAACCCGCTCAAAGTGACAGTTATATGATCTGCATGCAGCTACGAAGACTGCTTTAATTCAAGAGCAGATTTTTTGAGACTTATCTATCCTTCTGCCCGTCGCAAGTGCCTTTTTCGGCGGCACGCAATCGCTACAGAGACGATTACGAGAACTCGTACACCATCTGACCACCTTGCCCATCCTTCTTAGCGCCCTACGCGTGCGCGTCTCAGTTCCTCATACCTTCAGCGGCCTTACGCCGATATTCAATAGCCCCGACGTCAACTAAATCCCTCTTACATCTACCTCCACCGCTTCTCAGGTTGCCCTTTTTCACTCATTGGGCATTGCGGTCACGACCGAGTGACCAGACCGACCGTACAGGCGACCGTACATCTGACGCGCGTGTTTATCCCTCGCACATTTTTGCCTCATCGCTGCTCTGGTTCCCACCAGCTTTTTCGTCTCTACTGTTTCTCCAGAAGTCGGATCCGACCCTACTGCGATCTGTCAGAACTGCATGCCAGCTATCGCGGTCTCATCTTCGGAGCCTCAACCGAGCTACACATGTGACGACCACTTGACACTTGCTTGATACTTGTATTTCCCGCCACTTTCCTGCATTCTGCCGCCTACCTGAGTACTCAAGGCATTTGCACCTTCAGGTCTCTTTGAAGCAAGCAGATCGTCTCATCACTTCACTCCCCTCAATCACACACCCACTTTCGGTGTCCTCCGTCGCCTCTCGCGCCTAGGATCTGACCTTTGGATCATCATGAAGCCTGTTGCCACATCGCCCGACCAACTCACTTCACAGACACGTCGGCTGTCCCTCGCCTTACCTTGTCCTGAAAATCCCGCTTGTTTAGCTCTAGCCGAGGATGGCAAACCGTCAAGCCTTGCGATGTTCGTGGCCACTGATGCCCAACCTACCGTCACACCGATGATCCCCAGCCTCCCTCGGGAGACAGCCTATCCAGCCTCTTCAGCTGTTGACACTTGCTCTGTCTCCTCGCTCAGGAGAGCTGCTGATGGTGGCTTCGGGCTGCAGGGAGCTCTTGCTCAGTCTCCATCCCTCGAGAACTTGCCAAACGAGGTCCTCTTCCATATTATGGGCTTTCTGGACGTCAGCGACCTTTTGTCAACGTCGAGAGTAAGTGTCGACTGTCCATAATTAGCAGGAATTCAGTCAATTTCCCAACAGCCTTTCGGGATGGTCCGTCGAGACCATGTCGAGTCTCCTTGCAGCTCACGATATCTGAAAATTCCAGACTGACACATAGGTAGACCAGCCATCTCCTTCGTGATATCTCTCGGGACCCTGTTTTACATCATTATCGGCTTCGACAAGCTCGGTCAGATCTTCCATGCCTTCTATGGTCGCCATCCCGCCCATCTCTAGCTGACCTTATTGCTCGTTCTATCTTCATGACTCATACCACTATAGTATCGCGACGGCTGGCCCGATCTTTGGTCTCGATCCGGCTATCTCGTCGCTTAGCAGCCCGGCCCTCAGCCGCATCCCTAGTAGAGCGCTCAGTGCTACCCAAAGAATGTGTGCCTGGTATGGCTTCGGTACATGTTGCGCCAGCGATTGTAGCTAAGAAAAAGGCAATCGAGAAGGAGCGAGTCAAGGACGGGCTACGACAATGGATTGCGTGCAGATGGAAACGTGAGGTCAAAGAGCGCCAAGATGGTGTAAGGAAATGGGAGGAGAGCCGAGGTATCGGACGCGTGTGGCGGCTGCGTAGGTTCTGGGAGAGAGTCAGCCGCGGCGAAGAACGAGTTGATCTTCGGTAAGTGAGTGATAGTGATGGCTTGCGTAAGTGGGTGACTTTGGTGCAGTATAGCGAGATGATGTATCAGCTATCCAGGGACATGATATCAAGATTAATGCCTTGCAAATGCCTTTGTTGTGGTTGGTTTAGTACCTTGATCAGCACTGAGGGCTGGACCCCGGTCACAATTCTAGTTGACAAGCATCAGCAGTAAAGATAGTGGTTCTGGGGGATCGCTCTCGTCCTAGTGCCATGAACTGTTTGTATGATACATTATGTAGGTTTCGATGATGTTACAAAATGGACGAAATTTGTCAGTCGGGCTTGAGCCGTAAGACGGCGACTTTCGAGCCTTTCTGCAGCGGTGTCTGTCAGATTGCTTATGCCCGAGATTCCCTTACCAGAGGTGTTCGGAACCTGAAGCCATCCCAATCATCGTCCTCGTCCTCATCATCCTCACCTTCTTCTTCTTCGTCCTTCTCTTCAATGACAGGGGCTTCTAGATTCTCCTTGCCTAGATCCTTGGGCTTTTCTGCACCAGCTTCTTGGCTAAAGCTCTCGCCGCGCTTGCGCAAGGCCTCCCTCTTTTCCTTCAAGCGTCTCACGCGTGCTTCGAGCTCTTCCATCTCTTCAAACTCCTCTTCTAGCGCGCGGGTCGCCTCTTCCTTCTCGTCCTCTAGATCGACGTCGGCCTGGGCGCGCCGCTTCTCAGCCTCCTCCTCCTTTTCGGCATCAGCGGCTGCGGCTTCCTGCGCCGTCATGGCCGGGGCTGATATCACGGCGTCTTCGTCGTAGGGAGCTGTTGTAGCGGCTATATCCGCCTCAAAGGCTGCCCATTCTGCCTCGTCGACCGCTGCTGCTGTGGAGCCGGGACGCTCGTCTGCCGCCAGAGTGCTAGGTTGGCGGGAGGGGAGAGAAGCGGTAGCAGATTGCGAGGCCAAATTGTTAGACTGGCCTCCTGGGGTGGAAACAGAGGAACCGTCTCGGTGGGCTGGGGTTGCGGGTCGAGAGGGAATCTGCATCTCAATTCCTTGTGATGGTGTAGTCGAAGTCCTTCTGGTCAACCGGGGCGGTGTCAAATTCTGGTCTTTAGCCTCCTTATCTCCATCTCCCTCAGCTTCAGCAGTCTTGTTTCGTTTCCGTCTGGTAGCATCCTCCATTTCGACGTCTCCGTTGCGGTCATCGATGGCTTCTTCAGCATCGTCATGTTTCCGTTTTTGCGCCGCCTGTTGTGAATCTCGTCCATTGGCCGAGGACGCTGTCTGTGCTTTTATAAGGCGAGTTCTGTGAGCTTCACCGCGGACGTGTGAGTCCCATAGGGTTTCGGTTTTGATGTGCTCATGGCAGAGAGTGCAGAGAAGTTTGCCTGCATCGGAGTAGGCAGCGTAGGGGTGTTCGATGCGGCGTGCGGCGCGCTGTTGCCGCAAAAGAGAGCGTACGTCGGACATGGGGTAAGCTTAGGAGATATAGTCGTATTTCGAAGTGGTAAGGATACAGAGGAATAGCTCCAGGCTAGAGCAAGCTGCGGAATGAGAGTGTTGTGGTAGTGATTTAAGAGCTCAATTGGTAGTGACGCTAGAATATAGGCTCTTTTGAAACAAGGAGCTCTTGATAAGAAAGTATAGCACGAGAAAAGAGAAGAAAGGAATGAAGAATGCTTATGACGTTGTTGGAGTTTGGAGAATAAGGGTCGTCGAGATGCAAACGGAGGTGAGCAACCGCCGACGATTAACCGGCGCAAAGCGATATTAACCTTAATCCACCTGGGTCTTGACTGTGCTAGGCTTTATCTAATCTACTTCATCAACTACATGCCTCGACTCCAAAGGATTTTACTCGATTAGACGATATTAATCAGTGAGACTTTTTGCATTGTATCCGAGAAATTCTGGACAAGGTTGAATTCACGTGGATTCAACCATCCCGCCGTTGTCTCACTTCCCCACCAAAGCGCAGGCAAGCTTCACACTTGCAGATTCTACTGCGTACCACCAACTTTAACTATCGTCTCTTTGATTCGCAATCTTGACGTGCCGTCTTTTCTTTCTACACTGAAATTCATCTCATGAGGTGACCTCGTCGCAACGGCTTGAAAGATGGCCGAACAACAGCAAGAGGCGCATTCGCTCTCCTCCATGTTCCCTAATCCTCCGCCCTTTTGGCAAGAATTCACACCAGACAAAATCTCCCGGATCCAAGAGCTGCGGTCGCCATATATAAACCAAAATGCCGGGGATCCTTTGACTGTTCGCGTCCCTGACGTACCCGCAGATCTCGTCAATCTCCAACCTCCTGCTGAGCCAGCCGATGGGCGCTGGCGTGTGTTTGGAGATCAGTACATGGTTAGTATTCGTAAAGACACTGTTGCTTTCTAGAACATACGCGCTGACTGGATGTTTGCAGCTGGACGATAAGCTTCCAACCCTCGAAGAGCAGGGCATCATCAACCTCCCTTCATCATCACAGTCCGAATCCAAGGATGCCAAACGCTTTGACCGCGCCTTTGAGCTCAAGCGCCTAGCCAAATCTCTCCTCCTCAACTTCCTTGAGCTCTCTGGGACATTATCCCACAACCCGGCGCACGCCGAAGCCAAAGTCAAGGACCTGCGCACCCTCTTCATCAACTTCCATCACATCCTCAACGAGTATCGACCGCATCAAGCACGAGAGTCGGTCATTGCTCTCATGCAGGAGCATCTAGACCGCACGCGCACCGAGACCATGGCCATCCGCACGCAGGTGGATAAGGCACGCCGCGTGCTCGATGGCCTGGGCAGTTTGAGCGTGCCAGATCTGCCCAAGGCGTTGGGGCAGGAGGGTGAGGAGCAGGATTTGGATGCGCTGGCGAAGCAAAGAGAGGCGGATATGTGGGCTGCGACGGATGCTTTGTTTACTTAGAGGGTAAATAGAGATATTGGATGCAGAAGGTCGTTGGGACTACCGCACTTGCAGTCACGCCCGCAACCACAGGCGCCACAGGGAGCATCTTGGCCAACAAACCAGACAGACGTGTTTGATATGTGGGATTACTATCTCTCACAGTAGTCATGCAGATGTCTTGCTTGAGAGTTATGCATACCAAGTTGAAGGACAATAACCGTTGCAGTTATACAGGCCCTTGATGGGGCAGAAGGGCACTTTCATCATATGACAGGCATGAACACGTTAAACCAAAGCTCAGTATCAACATCAATCATGAAATTCGTCCGAATCGTCCATTTGATATATATGCCCGCTGCGCTATGTACCACTGCAGCATTGGATCGCACAAGCTTCAACTGAAGAGAACATAAGTAACACGCGCGCAAATCTAGCTACCATGTTTTGTATATCATTGTCCAGCCCCCTTTACAGAATGGTACAAGGGATGCAGCAGCATTCGTAGTCGCCGCACTCAATGCACTTGGTCTTGGTGCCCGTAGCCTCGGCGGGCTTCATGACGGACTCGGCGATTGAAGTAGCCGCGCTTCCAGGACCGTTGCGGTCGACGAGGCATCGGGAGGAGCCGCAAGCCATTTTGGTAGGTGATTCGAGTTGATGGGATAGACTTTAGGGGTGATTCTGCAGTTAGGCTGTATTAGCAATGGTTTAGCTTTGAGATTCTCTCCTTTTGTGCTTTCGTATATGGAGAGTATCGGTGACAGCTGTAGTGTTACTTACAGAAAGGTGATTGAAGCAATTGAGATTGAAGGACTTTGGTGAAGAGTTGAAATTGGAGGTGAAGGGATTCAAGCTTTAGCTGGTTTCCGTTGCTTTGTTGCTATTTTGGGCTGTGGCTGTAACGTGATTGCGTCATCACAGTGTTATCGAGTGTGGGGGTGGATTATTGGACGAGACCCTGAATTTGGTCGTATTCATCTTGGCAACGGTGAAGAATCAACTAATACAAAGCTATTATGAATGGTAAAAGCTGACTTCTGGTAACGTTCAGAGATGAGTATATCAAATCATCCAGTCTTTGTTCAACTTATTGCAGGGACCAATACTCGATTCTATATTGCTGCTGCTGCAGATGAGGTTGCGATAGCGTCTTGATGGAGATTATTATATAAACATAAACAGTCAAAATGCGCACATCCTCCTTATCATATGTTGACAAAACTTCTTACATCTTTACTTGGATGTTTTGCTTTTTCTCTGCAGGTCCTCTTCTGGCACTAGTCAGTCTTGTAGCCTATCAAGCAATGAGTGTCATGAGCGAGTGGCATCCATCTATTGTAACCTGCCAACCCTACACCAATATATGAACCCTTCGTTTACTATATGTGCACTTTGGTCACATCACTTTTTCTGGTTTTATGTGTCATTAATTTGCTCTACGTATGAGTACCGGTGAGTTGAGCTTTGACCTGGTTCTCATGTGTATGGTAGGTCCATGAACAGGCCATGGGAAAGCATTGTCAGTATTACGCCAAGACTTTACACATAACTATGATGGCTTCATAATTGCTTTAGCTCCCAGATTCTATATAGTTATATTCATACTCAGGTATCATAATACTACTGCAAGAAAACTGCCAGATGAATTTTGGACCGTGTTGGCTTTGATTGATGTCATAGACATTGGGGTGACGATCCTCTGACAGCATACAAATGCGTCTCTGTCTTAACAACAACTCACGTAATTCAACAAATATCAACTTCTCGAGTAAACAAAAATTCATATTATTATCTCGTGATATCTATAGTAACGACCATGTCTTCCAAACCACAGCCTCCAGGCGTTACCTCGCCATCGCAGACGGAACAGGAGCAGGTCAGCATGAGAACGATACACATAGATACCAAGCTAACCACACCCAACAACAGCGCAGCATTGACCTCTGCAAGGAATACATGCGCATTGCCTACTCACCCACTGAAAACAAAGGCGCCTCATCAGTCCAGCACCTCTGCCACCCGGACAGTTGGTTCTGGGCACCCGCCACATTTCCCGGCTGCGAGACGCCCATGGACTACGCAGACTCGCACTCAACCGTCATGGCCAGTGTAGCCGACCTCGAGATCATTCGCTTCGACCAGGCGTGGGCCAAGGATGGACATGTCCTTCTGCGGTACACGGCCCAAGGGAGCCACTGCGGAGAGCCGTACAAGGGCATTGACAAGACGGGGAGACATGCGCAGTGGTGTGCCGCGGCCATCTTTGAAGTTGAGGCTGGTAAGATTCGAAGCTTCACCAAGGATTGGGATCAAAAGACTATGCAGGTGAATAAGTGTTGTATTAATGAGGGAGGGGGCGATGCTAACCTTGGTGACAGATTCAGCTTGGGTGGGCACCTGTACATGAGAGCGATGGCCCACGATGGAATGCCAAAGCTTTGAGTAACCCCGAACAAGCTCGAAAGGAAAAGAGTTGAGAATATCAAACCAGTTCGGGGTAGCGTCCATCGTATGCTGCCAGCCAGATAGCCAGCAGTCCAACAGTTATTTTGACGGCTGTGAAACAACCAAGATTGTTTATGGGGAACGTGCTATCAGGCGACTCGGACCCCCGACTGATGCCGAAGAGTGTACGCGTCCAAGGGCCTAAGATTGCTGCGCAGAAGAACATATCATGGCATCTCCAATGGAAGAAGTAGTAGTTGAACTTGCCGATGAGGCTGAGGTCGGGAGGAGCGGGTGGTGTAAAGAGGATGGGAATACCGCAAAGTGCTACACCGGCGACTGTTCTAATTATTCTGAAGCGACCCATTTTTGATATTGGGTTGTAATATAAAAGAGACTTTGTGACGATGGGTGGCCTGTTTGGGAGTTGAAGATTGAGAGTTTGAAGAGTTAATGTGAGAGGCAAATTATAAGGAGTTTGGTATTGAAGAAGGAGGGAACGGCCAATTTATACCGCCATGATTGAGCCCTTACCAAGAATAGTGTTTACATCTGAGTTCGAGTCTGCAGAAATACCGCGAGAATTCTCAACTTTGATGCGTAGCCTGCAGTGTTTTTCAGTGTTCGAATAAACGGGACTCGAGAAGCGGCTGATGGAAATATTTGACCACTTTAGGGGCCCCTATGGTGGAGATCATTACCATCTGTTTACTGTCACTTTGCTAATTCTTTCTTCGAGCTCTGTTTATTTTGGAAACCGCCTTCTGGTCTTTATTACCTAAACTTTTAGATCGTTGGTGCTTGACTAACTGGCGCTCAGGTATATAGCAGTGATGTTATTCTTCCGGTGGATTCAAAGACAGCTTTCTACCATTTTTTATTTCTCGTCATACCATCCATATGAAGCAATCTTAAATCCCGCTGGCTGAGCTTCATGAGTTGTTCTACTGGCTTATTACGTTTACCTTTCTGACCGTCCCCTGAACGGATCCTCATCTAGAAGCCCGGACTGCCACCCTCTCGAGTGCTTCAACCTTTAAATTGTAACTGAAAACCACGGAGATATTACCGCTGCATTTTCTTGGTACCTGGTTATAGTCGCCTTCTCAAGTGGCTCAAACCAGCAAATCTCAACTGTTGCTTAGATGCCTCATCTAAGCAGGCCCCGGAATCTAGTGACAGTCTCGCTGCAGCTTCCACTGCGTACCTAGTATTAACTACTGAGCCACCGGCTCCCAGAGCTTCTGGTATCCTGACCCTTCTGGACTCCCACTGTCACATTACCCCTGCCTTCTCTGACCATCCACGTCCCGTCGGCTATCTGAAAGGTGACCCCTTTCCTTGCGAGTGCTGGAGAGTATGTGGTAGAGAGGGGGACATTTGGACACTGGAGAATGGAAAGCGGCACAGCGAATCCCCGCTATTGTATGCTTTGAGTTTTGCTTGTCTTTTCACTTATCAAGAACGATTTCTATTGAGCTGTATTGTACTCACTGACGCATGCTCTAACTCAACCGATACTAGACTTGTATCTTTGTCTTTATGCCCCAAGTGGTAATCTATCCGTCTAAGACCCAATCAACGACTATATCTCAAGGACTCAACCTCTTCAACTTCCACTCCTCAGACTCACCCCCCTCTTCCCGCTCATAAACAAACCTATCATGCAATCTACTCTCCCTCCCCTGCCAAAACTCAATCCGATCAGGAATAATCCTCAAACCGCCCCAGAACTCCGGCACAGGGATCTTGTCCTGCCCCTCAAACCGCTGCTCAACCTCCTTCACCCACCCCTCGAGCTGCCTCCTCCCATCGTCGTCCTCACCCTGCGGCTCAAGCACCTGGCTCTGCCTGCTAGCCCACGCGCCGATCCTGCTCCCCCTTGCACGCGTGTCGTAGTAGACCTGGCTATCCTCCCGCGAGAGCCTCTCGACGCGGCCCTCGATGTGCACCTGGCGCTGCAGGGCTTCCCAGAAGAAGAGCATTGCGGCGCGTGGGTTGGTAGCGATGTCGGCGGACTTGCGTGAGGTACCGAGATTGGTGTAGATGACGAAGCCGCGCTGATCGAGTTCTTTGAGGTATACTGTGCGTGATGAGATGCGACCAGAGGGTAGAGATGCGGTTGAGAGAGTGCAGGATTCAGGGTGATCAACACCTGAGTCGTTTTCCTGAGCGCGGGAGAACCATGCGTGAAATTGGGGAATCGGAGATGTCGGGTTGAGCTGTGAACGAACGAGTGTTCCCTTTGTGAACTGCTCAGCCTGACCGTGAGCCTGATGTCCTGCGGGAGCGACTATAGCGAAGTGTTAGTCAAGAAAAAAGAGTCATGATGTTGCGGGGGAGGGACAGGACAGATGAGCTTTGAGGAATCTGACGCAGAGTGAAGAGCCATTTTTGCAGTGGAAAAGAGTCTACTACCAGAAGCAAGAGTTAGAAGACGCATTGAAAAGTACAAGAGAGGTTATAAAGATGCGAATCGACTCACTTGAAGCATACGATAAAATGGGATGCTTTTGAAAGGGAGAAAGGTACGTACTACAAGCTCCCGTCTTGTGGTGGAGTCATGACATCTTCGAAGGGTCCTCCCGAATCGGAGGCTCTGCTGCCCTGATAGAGCTCGGGTTGATTGGTCAGTCCTCACAGGTACGTATCTATCAAGTACGATCGTCAACTACAACTCAAGATCATGAGTGATAATTGATTAGATTAGTGGTTGAGTAACAGTCTGAAGCCCATAGTCTATGAGCACTCATGATAAAGCAGACAAAGAGTCGTGACTAAAAATCTCATGATACCCACGCCACAATGAGAAGACACAAAACATATACACACAAAACACACGCAACGGACGGAAAACGGTAATAAATAATAAATATTAACTAGACGTATACAACGTAGGTATACATAATACATAATACATACATACATAAAACTCATACGTAACGACGCGAGTCGCTTTACACATTTTCTAAAACATATCATATCATCACGGGCATCATCCTGGAATGCTTCTTAACGCACGCCAATTTCTATCCGGCACTCAGAAAAAATTACAAATCTCCCAAACAAAACCGTATCATGAAACTTTTAATATCCCTTCCGTCTCTTACGAATTAGCCATAACCAGCGCCAACAGAGCCATGCGGCAGTAGAGGCCATAGCGCATCTAAATACTATGTTAGCAATCTTGATCAAAACTTGTACGACATTGACGCTTACCTGTCGGAAGTACGCCGCCCGCTGGTCAAAGTCAACCTCCTCAGCAACCTCCTCGTTGCGGGGCAGAGGGTGCATCACAATCATGGAGCTCTTGGCGTGCTTGAGAGAAGCGTTGTCCACGCGGTAAGAGTTCTTGACACGCTGGTACTCCTCCTCAGTAGGGAAGCGCTCACGCTGCACACGTGTGCAGTACAGGGCATCACTGCGAGCCAGGATCTCAGGAGTGAGAGTCTCAGACTCGCACAGGAGCTGGCCAGAAGCAACAAGCTGCTCTCGCACCTTGGCGGGCAGAGCCAGAGCCTTGGGGGCAACCAGCTGAACCTGCACCTGGTAGTGTCGGAGCAGGTACACCAACGAGTGCACAGGTCGGCCATAGAGAAGGTCACCCAAGAAGGTGATGGTCAAGCCCTGGACGGTACCCAGTTCCTCACGAATGGTGAAGAGATCCAGGAATGCCTGAGTGGGGTGCTCCTTGCTGCCGTTACCACCGTTGATGACAGGCACAGGGCTGAACTTCTCAGCAATGTCGACACTGTTCTCCTCAGGGTGACGGAGAACGACGGCGTCACCATAGCATCCCAGAGTGCGGAGGGTATCCTGCAGAGTCTCGCCCTTCTTGACCGAAGAGTGTTGTGTGGCGATAGCAATGGTGCGTCCTCCAAGGCGCTGCATAGCAGCGTCGAAGGATGCCGAGGTTCGAGTCGAGGGCTCGTAGAAGAGGGTGGTCAGGACGCGCCCACGGAGAATGTTCAAGACACCCTCACGCTGTACACCAAGACGCATCTCCTGGGCAACAGTGAAGAGCAGGTGGAGATCGGCTCGGCTGTAAGACTTGACAGACAGAACGTGGGTGTTCTTGAAGGACGAGGGCTGAGACAGCAGCTGCTGGAGCGAAGAGCTGACCAGAGGCTGGAGCTGCAGACCAGGGGCCAGCTCCTGAACAGGTGCCGCACCACGAGCAGGCGAAGGCAGAGTTGCGCCCAAGGAGCTGGGATCCATACCAAGGAGGCGGTTCAGGGGCCTGGGACCGCCCAACATGGACAGTCGGCGGTCTTGAGGCGAGTCGGCCACCTGCGCAATCGAGGTGGTTGGCTTGATGGGAGGCGACATGGGAGGAGCAATGTGCGAAGACATGTCCTTGCCCTGGGGCAACACATCCAGGATCTTGCCGTCCAGGCAGACGGTGGTGTTCTGGAAAGTGACTCGCTGAATTGAGGCACGCATGCGGCGACCCTCGAAAGGAGACCAGAAGTTGCCAGGAGCCACAGTGTAAGGACGGTCAATCTCAGCCTCGATGGTGGTACCAGACTGCTCGTGGAGCTCAAAGATCTCCATGGGGTTGGTGTAAAGGCGGGCCTTGATGTCATCAACAGTAAGGCGGCCCTCAGCAACAGAGGTAAGCAGCAGAGGCAGAGCATCCGAGATACCCATGTGAGGGTCACCCTTGTGACCGAGCGAGGTGGCCAGTCGATAAGGGAGACTGCCAATCGAGAAGACGTCGATTGTGGACATGTACTCCCAGAGAGCCTTCTGGTCAGCAGCGGTAGGTAGACGCTCACACTCAGGGTACTCGTCACGCGAGAGGTAAAGCGAGTAGATTGACACATCGCAGGTAACCTGAAGACCCTTGGCCTTGCTGAGGGCGATGAGCTTGATGTCGTCCTTGTTGGTAACCGACGTGACGTGGATACGTCGGTTGTGGAGGCTGGCAAGAAGAAGGACCGAGGCCAGATCAGTCAGCTTAGCGTCAGTGACGATGGGCTTGTGTGTGGGCCAAGAGTCGAAGTGAGCAGTAACAGCAGCGACCTTGCTAATGTTGCCCGAGAGGTGGTTGAAGGGAATGAAGAGCGATCCCACCTCACCGGTAACTTGGCTGATCTGATCAGCATTCTGCGAGGTAGCAGCCACAGAGAAGTTGTAATCGCAGTAACCACCTCGTCGGCTGTTCTGCTGAGCCGTCTTGAGGGTGATGGCATCAGTGATGGCGCCATCGACACCCAGAGGCATAACCCGAATCATACTGAAACCAGCAGAAATGGAGGCCTTGGTGACTGTCTGGAGGTCCTGGTTGTTGGCAGCAGCAATGCCAGGGACGAAGGCAGCAATATTGATCAAGCCGGGCAGTACAATGGTTCGGTGGCTGGTCTGGTAATCGCGCTTGGAGACCTCAAGCTCAAAGTGGCGGGCAATGGCCTCAACCAGAATCTTGGCGTTCTTGACGTTGGTCACCAGGGGAATTTGGTAATCGACAGCCATACGTCGAGTCTGGTAACCCTTGCTCATGTAGTTGGCAGGACGTCGGTACTTGTTGTTGGAGGGCAAGTTGATGTACAAGTCGATGGTGTTCTTGGCCAGATGCTGGGTGAGCGAGAACTCGGAGCTACGGTCCTCCTCCTTACCAAGGACCTCCAGGTACTGAACCTGGACACCGTGCTCTTGGAGGAAATCGGCTGTACCAGAAGTGGCAAACAGCTTGTAGCCAATCTTCTCAAGCTTCTGGACAGAAGGAAGCATCTCACGCTTATCCTTGTAAGAACCAATGGACAGCAGGATGTTCTTCTTAGGGATCTTGAAGCCAGTGGACATGAGGGCCTTGAGGTAGGCCTCGTTCTTGTCAACACCGAAAGAAGCAACCTCACCAGTGGAAGCCATCTCAACACCCAGAACGGGGTCAGCACCCGAGAGACGGGAGAAACTGAACTGGGGCACCTTGACACCGACACAGTTGGGCGCAAGGTCGTTGGGAGGGTAAGCCTGGAAGGGCTGGCCCATGATAGCCTTGGTAGCCATCTCAATCAGATCAACGCCCATGACCTTGGACACGAAGGGGAACGAACGCGAAGCACGAACGTTACACTCGATGACCTTGATATCGTTGTCCTTGGCAATGAACTGAATGTTGAAAGGACCAGTGACGTTGAGAGCAGCACCAATCTTGCGAGTAGCCTCCTCAATACGCTCAATGGTAGTCTTCTCCAAATCCTGAGGAGGCAGGATAAGAGTAGCGTCACCGGAGTGAACACCAGCGTTCTCGACGTGCTCAGAGATAAAGTGGCCAACGACCTTACCGTCCTTGGCAACGGCGTCCATCTCAATCTCCTTAGCGTTCTCAATGTACTTGGTGATAACCACAGGGTGCTCTCGAGAGACCTCAGCAGCCTGGTCCAAGTAGTTCTTGAGATCCTTCTCTGAGTAAACAGTGTTCATAGCGGCACCCGAAAGAACGTAAGAAGGTCGCACAAGCACAGGGTACGAGACAGCGTTACAGAAGTCCTGAGCCTCCGTAAAGCTAGTAAGTTCCTTCCATGTAGGCTGATCAACATCGATGCGGTCCAACATACGAGAGAACTTGTATCGGTTCTCAGCGTTGTCAATCATCTCAGGAGAAGTACCCAACACCTTGACACCAGCACGATGCAGAGGCAAGGCAATGTTGTTGGGAGTCTGACCGCCCATAGCACCCAAAACACCACTCGAGTTCTCAAGTTGGTAGATATCCAACACAGTCTCGAGGTTAATGTTCTCAAAGTAAAGCTTATCCGCCTCATCGTAATCAGTACTTACTGTCTCCGGATTATAATTCACCATGATTGTCTTAAAACCAGTTGCCCGGAGTGTGCGGATGGCTCGGACTGAGCACCAGTCGAACTCGACTGATGAACCGATACGATAGACACCAGAACCAAGAACCATGACACCGTGATCGTCGAAGCTGACGTCGTGCTCGGAGGCGTTGTATGTCATGTAGAGGTAGTTGGTAAAGGCAGGGAACTCTGCTGCGACGGTATCGATCTGCTTGACGAAGGGCTGAATGCCTGCCTCGAGTCGCAGACGGCGGACAGCAATCTCGTTTGAGCTCCAGAACTTGGCGAGCTGACGGTCGCTGAAACCAAGACGCTTGGCCTGAAGGAGGATAGATGGGCTGGTGGTGATGTCGGTGGTGCTGTAGCTGGTCATCCTCTTGGCAAAGTCGCTCAGACCCTTGAGCTTGCGGAGGAACCACTTGTCAATCTTGGTCAGTTCCCAGATCTTGTCGACAGTGTAGCCCTCGTACATGGCGTTGGCGATAGCGAATAGACGCTGGTCGGAGGGGGTCTGAAGCTCATCCTCAATGCTCATGAGAGCCTCGGTCTCGTTAAAGCCGAGGTTGTGGAAGTCGATGGCTCGGATAGCCTTTTGGATGGCTTCCTCGAAAGATCGACCGATACTCATAACTTCACCCACACTCTTCATGGAAGAACCAAGCTGAGTGGACACACGAGTGAACTTCTTGAGATCCCATCGGGGCATCTTGACCACGACGTAATCGAGCGAGGGCTCGAAGCAGGCGCAAGTGACCTTGGTGACTGAGTTCTTGATCTCCTTGAGAGGAATACCGAGACCAAGCTTGGCAGCAATAAAGGCCAAGGGGTAACCAGTAGCCTTGGAGGCGAGAGCCGAGGATCGGGAGAGACGAGCGTTGACCTCGATAATGCAGTACTCGCGGGAGAAGGGGTTCAAGGCATACTGAATGTTGCACTCTCCGACGACGCCAAGGTGGCGAATGACGTTGACAGCTGTTGTTCGCAGCATGTTGTAGTCCTCGTCGGACAGGGTCTGGGAGGGAGCGACAACAATAGAGTCACCAGTGTGAATACCGAGGGGATCAAAGTTCTCCATGTTACAGACAGTGATACAGTTGTCCTGAGCATCACGAACAACCTCGTACTCGATCTCCTTCCAGCCCTTCATACTGCGCTCAATAAGAACCTGGGGGCTGGCGGCGAAAGCCTTATTGCAAAGATCGAGCAGCTCTTCCTCGTTGTTGGCGAAACCACTGCCGAGACCACCCAGGGCATAGGCAGCACGCACAATGACGGGAAACCCAATGTCCTTGACGACGTGCATGGCCTCGTCAATGTTGTTGGCAGAAGCAGACTTGGCACACTTCTCGCCAATAGAGTCCATGCTTCGCGCAAAGAGCTCACGATCCTCTGTGGTGATGATGGTGTCAATGGGGGTACCAAGGACCTTGACACCGAGAGCCTCAAACTCGTCCTTGAGCTGGATACCGACCTGGAGAGCAGTCTGTCCACCAAAGGTAACGTAGATGGCGTCGGGTCGCTCATACTGGATGACCTTTCGGACAAAGTCGGCGTTGACGGGAAGGAAATAGACCTTGTCCGCCAAACCCTTGGAGGTTTGAATAGTGGCAATGTTGGGGTTGATAAGGACGGTGTAGATACCCTCCTCCTTCAAAGCCTTAATAGCCTGACTACCGGAGTAATCGAATTCACCAGCCTGGCCAATGCTGAGACCACCACTGCCGAGGACCAGAACCTTGCGGACCGAGACACGGGGGTGCAGACGCTCGTTCTCTTCAATGGTGCCACCAGGGAAGCTGACAGGAGCCTTGAGAAGCTCAGGCTTCTCGGCGCAGTTGACAATAGTGTCGATGAAGACGTCGAAAAGGAACTCGGTGTCGCGAGGACCTGGAGTGCTCTCAGGATGGAACTGCACA
The DNA here is from genome assembly GCA_021655865.1 of Fusarium guadeloupense. Lineage (NCBI taxonomy): Eukaryota > Fungi > Ascomycota > Sordariomycetes > Hypocreales > Nectriaceae > Fusarium > Fusarium guadeloupense. The sequence continues at coordinate 170,208 of JAJJWM010000176.1, forward strand.
CTGAAGTAGGGCTTCTCAGCGTGCATGATACCCTCGTTGCTACCGTCGTTGGCGTTGACAAAGAGCTCTTTCCAGCCGTTGGTCAGGCTGTCAGCGTCGACGGCGAAACCGTGGTTCTGAGAAGTGATGTGACACTTTCCAGTGACCATGCTGGTGCAAGGAATGTTGTGGCCGCGGTTACCGAACTTCATCTTCTTTGTAGAGGCGCCGGCAGCGCGGGCAAGAAGCTGATGTCCCAGGCAGATACCAAAGACGGGGATCTCGTTCTTCTCGAGGACGGCAGCAATGTTCTTAACGGTAGTCTCGAGCACGGCGGGGTCACCAGGACCGTTGGAAAGGAAGAGACCGTCGAACTCGTCAATGGCGCTGGCGATATCGTAGTCCCAAGGGCACACGAGGACTTCGACACCACGCTTGAGGAAGCACCTCAGCTGGTTGAACTTCATACCGACGTCGAGACACAGAATGCGGATAGTACGCCCTGACGGGTGCTTACGGGCGACCGACGTGGGCGGCTTATAGAGCTTAGGCTCCTTGATGGACACTACGTAAATACAATGAGCATGCGTCTCCAAGTACGAAAACGCTGGAAGACTCACCCTCTGCCACCAAGTTCTTGGTGTTGGGATTGACCCATTCGATCTGCTCGAAGTGGTCGGCAGGTATGGCAGCCAGGGCACCATCAGCCTGGCCGTTGGCGGAGCCATTGGTAAGACCACGGGTCTCGAGGCGCATCTTGCCCAGCATGCTACCCTTCTCACGGATCTTCTTGGTCAGGGCGCGGGTGTCAACGCCGTACATGGCTGGAACGCCCTGCTCCTTGAGCCATGTGCCGAGAGAAGAGGTAGCAAGGAAGTGAGAAAAGTCCTCGCCAGCGTATGAAGCTGTAACGAGACCAGCAATGTGGATCTCGCTGGACTCAAAGTGAGCGGGCAAGTCACCGAGGAGCTCGTCCATGGCCTCGCGCGAAGGAACGCCATAGTTTCCGACCAGAGGGAAAGTAATGACGAGAATCTGGCCGCGATACGAAGGATCTGTCACGGACTCGGGGTAGCCCACCATACCCGTTTGGAAGACCAGCTCTCCAGCAATGCTCTTCTGGGCACCAAAGCTGTAGCCCTGGAAGGTGGAGCCATCCTCAAGCTCGAGGCAGACGAGGCCATCGTCCTCGGAGCCGACCTGGCGAGCAGACGCCGGAGGTTGGGGAACCAGAGACATGATGTGTTTTTGGTTGTGATATGCAATTGAAGCAAAGAAAAGCTCCTGCGCTGGGCTTTATAAAACGAGCACCCAAGAAGCGAAGCGCGGGGCAGAAGAGGACGAGACGAGACGAGGAGGGGTCGTCGTCACAAGAGGACAGCGAGATTGCGAGCGACGGGCCGGCAAGACAACTCGTTTTCAGAGCTACCCTGGTCAGGTCAGAAGCTACCTCGCAATCATCAGCCTCACAAGGAGAAGAGAGGTTGTTTTGAGAGAGAGAGAAGCGAGGGTTTGGGAGAGGAGGAGAGGAAGAAGAAGAAGAAGACTTTACGAAAGCGGTGCTGGAAACTTTTTTTTTTTTTTCCCTTCCCAGCTACAATGGGCCAGTTGCTTTAGCATGTGCAGGGTGCTCCCCGCTATGGGGCTCTTGTAGCTGTTTTACTGGGCAATTGGGGGAGGCAGTCCTAGAAACGGCCAATTACAGCCTTGAACAGGAATGCAGGGACACTAAATCGCCCCGCAGTGCCTTGGTTAAGCCTCTCCACAAAGCTGCGCAACAACTTTTCATCATGAGCCAGAGAGATCGACCATCTCATTGGATTCAGTGCATGGATCAGCGGTAAATGACTCCGGTCGGTTACCGAAGCTTTTTTACAGCGTCGGGGAGACTTGACGACGACTCCGGCAGAGGCAAAAGATATTTCCTCGTTGAGGTGGCTGGCATTGAGTTGGTGGGGAGTTGTCATGACAAAGTCTACGGATACGTCAAGAGAAACATGGAAGGCAACTCTCGGCAAGGATCCATTCCAGAAGCCATTGAATGCGTCAATTGTAAGCAGAGTATGCTTACGGTAAGAAAAAGTCAGCATTATACCTCACAAAGTGGAATAGGTGAGAACATTACTCTCGGCAATCAAACTCCAACACCCCAAGATCAAGATCAAGCCAAAGCGGCATTGATAGCAAGAAAAGGCCTGTGCTAGCTCTGCTTCACAGGCTAAAACATGGAAAACCCACTTTCCGTCTATCATCCACCTCCACAATAAGAAAAAGATTTTTTCTTCCCTTCTAGCTCTATCATGATTGGATTGTTTGCTTATCCTCGTTGGTTTAGCCTCATGCGAGCGTCCCAACCCGTCATGCAGGTTCAGCAGCAGCATGAGGCTCGTGTCACGCGAGCTCGTGGCTTGTCTCAGTCTATCAACAATGCTTATGATAGGAATTGGGATATAAAAACAACCATGTTAATCATGATCCTTGGTCAAGATCGTGCATAGCAATACAAGATTCATGGTTCATGTGCTAAAGAATTTGAGATATCATCACGCTTCACAATACCAAAGAGAGCGCAAAACGGACTGGGTCCAGGGGACACCAAACGCACAATTGGTCTTGATAGAAATATAATTTTGATCCATCGTGAGGTCTCCCAACATGCTCTTCAACGCCTTTGAGCCATACCAATCTTCAAACCTCAAACTCTACCCAGTCATACCCAAGACCAGATATTTGCTCTCGCCTTTCTTATCAATACTCTTTCGGCGACGCTATTCTTGTAACAAGAGCGCTTCTAACCCAACAGTTTGTCAAACTCTTCAAACCAAGGCAACCCGACATCTCATACCAATAAACTCTGTAAATGCTCCCCATTCAACGAATCAAACCAGCCCAAAAACTCCCATCCGCAATGTCTATAAATCCTCTCATCATATGTACACCCAATTTTCAAATACCACTCCGGTCAGGTCATTGCGAAGGCATACCGGGCTGGGGCATTGGCGGTGCACCCATGTTCGTTATTTTAGGCGCCCTCTGAGTTGTTGGGCTAGCCTGAGCACCCATTGGGTTACCGGGCTTCTGTCCACTTTGAGCATTCATGCGGAACGCGGGTTCTTTCTTCGGATCGAACCCAGGAAAGGCAGCTTGTAGCCTTGAATACAAGTCCTGGATGCTGTTGTTTCGTTCTTCGCGGTCCGCAACTGGGTCGATGTTGGGATCTGAGCCTTCAGGCCCTCCTACAGCCGGGATCCGGAGCTTGAGTGTGAGGTTAAGAGGAGGAGCACTTAGATATGCCGGGCACGGTGGGACTTTAACCTCAGGCTTTCGGTCTGCCAGTGCTGCCATATAAGACAGATTTGCCTGTAATCGCCTCATACAGCTACGAAGAGCATCATTAGCTACGTTCAGTGATTTTGTTCCAGGAGACTTACTGAAGATAGTCTTGCTGCAGCTGCGCTTCCTCATCTGTCGGTTTCTTATCGCCCACATTTCCGCTTGCAGCGTGCTCCTTCTTTATCTCTTGCTGGGTTGTTTGCAGCTGAATCGATTCGTACAGAAGTTCGTGATTGATGTCGAGTAGTAGGGCAAAGCGCTCCTTGTCACGAAATTCAGTCCCAGGACTTAGCGGTACCGCTGCTGTTGAGCCTCCATTAACGGCTGGTCCCTGATTCGTGGAAAAGGTCGGCGTTTGTGGTGTCGACAAAGCAGCAGATGGCTGTTGCTGTTGTTGTTGCGCCTGTTGCTGCTGAGGCGGCTGTTGTTGTTGTTGTTGCATTTGTTGTGGCTGTTGTGGCTGTTGTGATTGCTGGTGCTGGTGCTGTTGCTGCTGGTTTGTCGGCGTTTGGCTTTGAGATGGAGGTTGAGGCGTTGAAAATTGGCCCTGCTGAGAGGACAAAGCGTTGTTTGGTGTTCCTTGGACGGCGCTCGGGGGTCTTTGAGGTGTCGATACCTGGCCCATAGCAGCAGGATTATGTTGCTGTTGTTGCTGCTGCTGCTGTTGTTGCGCCTGTTGTTGTTGCGCCTGTTGCATTCGTTGCATCATCTGAGCCTGCTGAGGCATACCGGCCTGGTTCATCGGAAAGCCTTGCATACCTCCACCCATCATGTAATTAGGCGCAAAGCTTTGAGGGGCGACCGACGAGGGAACGACTTGACCGTACGGGTTACCGGCGAATTGCTGCTGGAATCCTGCCACTATGCGCAACAAGTTAGCTACCTATTGAAAGACAAAGAGACAACAGGGTAATGAGTCGCGTCGCAAATCGCTTTGCGCCGCGCTTTCTGAGAAGCGCGCTTGGGGATGGACATTGCGCCTGCCATCGACGATGGTGACTATGTTGGCAGAGCATTGAAGTTGTGCGCGTCGTGGAAGAATCCGTCGAATATCTCGCGCAAATGATGGGACAAGACCTACTCTGACCATTGGCAGCCATATGCTGCATGCCAGCGTTTGGCATCATGCCTCCAGGACCACCAGCCATCATCTGAGGATTCGCGCCAGGGCCAAATCCACCTTGAGGGTTCATACCGGCGAACTGCTGCTGCTGGTTATACATCATCTGCTGAGCGGCTGGCTGTCCGGACTGCTGTTGTGGGGCAGAGTTGTTGAAGGAGGGAGCAGCATTATTGCCAAAGCCATAGCCGGCGGAGTACATGGCTGTGGAGAGGGCGTCAAGGGCGTCAGGGCAGCGCTTCGAGCGGCAGCGCGTACTATAGCAGCGGCAGAGAGCGAGCGTATGGATAAGAGGTAGGGATGGATGGATGGATGTGTGTGTGCGTGTGCGTGTGCGTGTGCGTGTGCGTGCCGTGCGTGCGGGAGTGTGTGAGTGTGTGTGAACGAGAGCGGCCTTGTCGTTGGCTGATGATGATACACGAACAGGGTCCAATCAGTCGGTCAAGTCGGTCGATGAGTGACAGCCAAGGTAGGTACGTAGGTCCTAGGGAGGCAGGCTTATCGCTTGTCGCTTCGCTTGTGTGAGGACGCGGTTCAGTTGGTTCCAGGATTAGAAATGAGACGTGGGTTTGATTTGATTTGGGGCGCAGAAGTTAACGTTGGACGGTTGAGACGTGGTTGTGTGGGGCCAAGGCTACGCCTACAGTACCGATTCGACACAGTTAGGTGCATACATAGTAATTTATATATACGAATATTCAGTAGATATAAGTATGTATATCTAACATTAATACTTATATGTCATGTTGAACTATTCCTTTGACTTTAATACTACATTTGATTTCTCTGATACCACATCAGGAGGACAAGGCCAAGCAATAAGCAATTAATCTATACAGAAGAGCCCAGGTTAACACACAGAAACAATCCCAGTCAAACAAATGCTGGACCAGGCTGTGACGGGGTTATATGTAACCATGGTCTGACGCCAATGCATGACGATCAATATCAGGTGGTTGCGCACAATTCATTCCTAGTAGCTAGGTGTTGTTTGAGTACATAGTAAGTCTTTAGCCACTCTCTGTTATGTGCTGCTTACTTTCGTATTGGTCTTGATATCTTCCTCTACTATCCAACAAGCCTTCGAAACTACGACTAGGTAAGCCTATATATTCGCTTCTTACCATCAGTCTCGTTCAGTAAAGTCTTGGTCCCCTTGCGGTGGTTACTGACCCTGCAAAACCTACCTTTAAACCTCGAGTGTCAACCCTGGAAACCTAACTCTCACGTCGGTGTCACAACCTTGAAACTCGACTTCCTCATCAAAAGATGCTTCAACTTATATACTTCTTGTCAAGTTAACCGTGTCAAAAAGGAATTGCCGCGGCACCTCTGTGCCTTCAGCCAACTGGTAACTCAAATAGTCAGCAGCGCTCCAAAGTCCCATACGCCAACATCTCAGCTTCCAGGTTAGGACTTGAAACCGGCAAAAGTAATGATCACGCTGGGGATCGAACCCAGAATCTTCTGATTCGTAGTCAGACGCCTTGCCATTGGGCCACGCGACCGTGTTATTTTGGATGGGTGCTGGCCGCCAAATCACGACCCAAAGTCATGAACGAACAGGGGAGGACAAGCAACTTCCACGCTGGAAATGATTGCAAGCCTCAATGGAATTTGTCTCTTAATCCAAACATGAGGAAGAGTCTCTCCGATTTCGTATAGAAAATTAACCATACTGAATGGCTTCCTACTAGCGCTTTGCCTAACTAGGTACATACTAGATAGATTGTGTTAGTCTACCGCACGTTACGAACTACCTTGACCAGTAATGGACTTGTCTGCCTCTTAATCTCACTTGATCCAAAGGTGACCTTCATATCAGATCATAAAGCACAGATCAATTTGGTACCGAATTCTTCCCATGCATGGTGAAACTAAAGTGTTCGAGCGGATATACTGTACTACTATGTCATATAACCAATCCTTGGAGTGTTTTTACACAGATGACAGAAAGACTCATTTCTTACTTCTCACACTTTACAAAAGTCCAATCGCCACATCAAGTAAGTTATTGTATCTTTCTTCTACATTATTCGTTTTCCCTAGCGCTACTTCAGAGCAGTCTGAATCGGCAGCCAGTAAGGCAGGTCCTAGTTTCTAGCCACTTTACTTTGTGACTGTGAAGGGTATTGACCTATGGACACAAAATGATTCCAAGACCCGGTAAACCCGGGTATATCGTTGGTACTATATATAAGGTGGTCCGCCTGACTTGATGATGAGAGAACTAGAGTCGCTTTCACATACATGGGAACGTCTATCAGATCACTAAATGTTTCGAGTAAGTGCATAAAACAAAAAATATCAGCTTACTAATCTTTACGGTTCCGATAGTTACGTTTGAAAATAAAGCATAGCAACAGCTTCCTATGTGTTAGTGAATATGATCTGTGCGAAGTACAGGAACCGCTATTAGACAGTAACAGTTGGCGAGCAGTAACAAAAAGAGGCATTTCTGCCATGAGCAAAAGTAAATGATCACGCTGGGGATCGAACCCAGAATCTTCTGATTCGTAGTCAGACGCCTTGCTGATGTCTTGTTAGTATTGAATGTTCATGGTTGAGCGGATGGAAACCTCGAGGAGGAATCCAAGCGATTGAACTTACCCATTGGGCCACGCGACCGATTATTCGATGTCTGGATCTGTCATTATTTCATCTGATCAGGTGGACATGAGTGGGCGACAGTAATTAATACCATTCATCTCATAGGATGCGTATTTCGCCGGCAAGGTTTTACTTCTTCACTTGAGGAGTCTCCCCACTTGGTGAAGCGGGCCAAGAGAAGCGAAACCCACAGTAACCAACGATGAAAAGTTTTCGCGCAGAAGTATAGAGACGCTTAACCAAGTCATGGTTAATATAATGAGACAAGTACTCTCTGGACTCTATTCTGATTTTAAGTGGGCGAAAAGTACAGATAAAAGTCGATGCACAGTGGTTTAAAAAGAAGAGTGCTGCCTGGCCAATCAAGACTCAAGGGCACTTACACCAACACCCTGCCTATTCCTCCAACCACAAGTGTGGTATTAGACAAGCAGGAAGACGATATGAATATTAACTACCCTAAGTCTTCTAACTGCTTGAATCTCGAGATTCGATCGTAGCCAGGCCCTATGCTGGATAGCTATTAGTATGATAGCTTAGAGAGCAGATTATTAAGCCACGAGAAGACAGGAACGTGATACTCGGAGCCTTCAAGGAGTATTTGGCTCTGTAGAAAGAGTAGATCAGACAAGGTAGGAAAATACAGGACGCGGAGGAGCGCAAGTGTGGTGCGCCAGCCTTCCTTACGTGCTCCAGTCGTTGATGACTATCACTTCCATGTCTAAGATATTAATAGGCCTCACTAAGGTAGCCTGATAAAGATGAAGAGACATTGGGGTTAACAAAATGAACTTCCCTTTGACCCTTTGATAAAACTGTGGCTATTCGCATTTATTATTCCGCCATGACTTTGATTATCAAGCCTTTGTGCCGATGGCGGCATAATGCACCCAGATGACTTAGACCGGAGGATAGAATGACAGTAAGGGAAAATGTATAGTAGAAGTTTTGCGCCTTGTCCTGAAAGAAGATGGGAAATTCTACTCTTTGCCTACGCTGCTCTATGCCTCAAAACTCCACATTCAAGCACATTCAATCTCCCTTTCTCACAACTCCACACCTCTCACGCCGATATCACCTCACTACTTATCTGAAGAATAACCTCATTATTAACCTTAGAGGCAACAACGATTTATAACATCGAGAACATTAGTTTAGAGAGGCAGGCCTCGTAAAGTTTATCATGCTACAGATAAGACGAGTAACTAGATAATTAGAGTCTTAGAAGAAGGTGCCGGGTGGGGGTCCGAATGCGCTGTGCTGCGTTGTCTGCCTCTGTGTTAAACTTTCAGAAGGTAAAAAGAAGCAGATATTAGTAATAACACCTTATGAATTTATGGTGAAATGAAGCTGGGGTTCCATAATAAGGCATATTATTGCCCGGTGAAGGAGATTTCATAAGTCTCGGCGCTTTCAATTCCGCACACAAAAAAGCCGGCGTCCATCCCCACAACGGAGGATCGACAACCATTCGACACCAACAGCAAAAGAATAGCTTGATCACGCTGGGGATCGAACCCAGAATCTTCTGATTCGTAGTCAGACGCCTTGCCATTGGGCCACGCGACCTTTGGTGTTGAAGAGCGAGCTCAAATTTAGTATTATACGCCGAGTGCGTTATTTTGCTTCACTGCTATCATCTGTGTAAGCTGCAGTTGCAGAGTCAGAATTTGTTGGACGTTGCCGTTAAAACAAGTTTGTTTAATATAAGTTTCTGCAATACATATGCTGGTTTCAGTTAGTTCTATGTTAATTGCATGGTAGTAGCTAATTGTTCAGTGGAAGGACTCCAGGTTGCTGAAGGAAGTAAATCTCCTTACATCCTATCGTGACCACATTGAGTATACCCAGTAGCCCATGATGATGATGACATAAATTCTGGAACAAAGAAGCTACTCGTAAGTGTAATCAATCGTTTAAGCAAATTTTCTCTTAGATCTCCTTCGAAAACTCTTCACAGTTACAAGGAAAGACGTAAGATTTTCGAGAAACACTGTAGGGTAGTGATGAGCATATGACTACCAAGACATGGGGATGATAGAGAACGGAATGTTCCCATTGCCTAAATATTCAGCTGCAATAATGAACTTCGACACTGACTCTTATGACCAACTGTCCAACAAGGTATTCAACACCATGTCTTATCATGTTCAATGCCTCCAGCCACGATAAAGGTCATGACCCACAAAAAAGCCGATGACTCGTTCCTCCGGCGTCGGCCATAGCAAGATGACTTTGACAATCACGACGGGACTTTAAAGAGCAACTCAACACCCTCTGACCCTCCACCAGGAGACCAATTCACGTCACAATGGCTCCCTTCAACCTCGAGACCTGCGCCAGGCCAAACATTCTGGCCCTCCAGCCCTACCGCTGTGCGCGAGAGCAAGTCGCCCCTCCCCCCACATCAACATCAACATCAACATCAACATCAAAACTAACCCAGCCACAGCGACTACAAGGATGACGGAACAAACATCCTCCTCGACGCCAACGAGAACGCATACGGTCCCTCGCTGAAGCCAGACGTCGCAAAGCAGACTGCCAATGGCGTCGACGTCGACCTGCTCGGTCTGCACCGATACCCCGATCCTCACCAGGAGCCCTTGAAGCAGCAGCTTTGCGAGCTGCGCAACACCCACGCCCACACGAGCAAGACGCTGAAGCCTGAGAACTTGTTTGTCGGTGTTGGTAGTGACGAGGCAATTGATGCTCTGCTGCGCTGTTTCTGCGTCCCTGGAAAGGATCGCATCCTTACATGCCCACCTACTTATGGAATGTACTCTGTGTCTGCCCAGGTCAACGATGTGGCACTTGTCAAGGTTCCTCTACTGCCTGCTCCTACTTTCAGCATTGATGTTACCGCTGTTCTAGACGCCTTGACAAACGAGCCCAACATCAAGCTCGTCTACCTCTGTTCGCCTGGTAACCCCACAGGCTCCCTTCTGGCCAAGGACGATGTTAAGCAGATCCTCGACCACCCAACATGGAATGGAGTTGTTGTTCTTGATGAGGCTTATATCGATTTTGCCCCTGATGATGCCTCACTCGCTGAGTGGGTGACCGAGTTCCCCAACCTGGTGGTCATGCAGACTCTATCCAAGGCGTTTGGCATGGCTGGTATCCGTCTTGGTGCTGCATTCACATCGCCCCCAATTGCCAGACTTCTCAACAGCCTCAAGGCCCCCTACAACATTTCCAGCCCAACAAGCGCTCTCGCGTCTTACGCTGTTTCTGACAAGGGCCTCGCCATCATGCGAGACCACCGCGCTCGTCTTCTAGAGCAGCGCGACCGTCTCATCCAAGAGCTCCCCAAGATTCCCGGCGTTGGTCGTCTACGAGGCGGAACCGAGAGCAACTTTTTGCTGTACGAGATGCTCAACTCGGCAGATGAGCCAGACAACGCCGTCGCGCTGGCCGTCTACGAGAAGCTTGCAGAGGGCAAGGGCGTTGTTGTGCGATTCAGAGGTAAAGAGCACGGTTGTCTAGGATGTCTGCGCATCACGGTCGGCACAGACGCTGAGGTGACGAGATTCCTCGAGTCGCTGAAGACGACGTTGGCCGAGGTGAGAGGATCATAAGCACTTGGATAAGTAAAGGGAGATAAAACGACGGCGTTTTAGGTTAGATCTAGATTCTCTAGACGTAAGCTCGTGAAATTATAAAAGCAACGCTCATGGCATGAGACGTTTTACATAGTAACCCTCAGACCGGTTCTAATTGATTCCTAACGCCTTGTCCATTCTAATCCGTGTATAATCTAGCAAGTTTGAACGCATTTTTGCCTAGGCTAGTCCTAGGAGTAAGAGAATAGTCCCTATGCTGAATGATGCTAGTACGAGATCTGCCCGAGCGAGACTAGCAGCATCCTGACTGTTTGTGGGTTGAGAGACAGTAGTGGCCGATGCCGTTTCTGACATTACCGTCGACCCTGTATCTGTTGGTGTAGCCTTGATTTCTGACTCCTTGCGTGAATCCATTTCAGCCCAGTTCGTGCTACGAACGACTTTAATATCATCACCCTTGAGAGGCGCAGGTGCATCTTCCAACAATAAGCCCTGAACAGCCTCGAGGGCGCACATCTGCTGGCCCAGACCAGGCTTCCCATCGTAGCCGTTAACCCACCAGCGCATACCGCACTCACGACCAGATTTGCCGCCGGTGCACGTCTGAGCAGCAGCCTCGGCTGATGGACGCATGAATCGGTGAACATGCTCTCTTAGGGAGGGCTGCATCTGGACTGAGAGGTACATGAAGCGTGAGAGGTACCCCTTGAAGGTGGACATGTCCCAGTTGCACGTGTAGACTGTCTCGCAGGCGGCCTCGTACATGACGTTGGTGGAGTTGTCAAAGGGGGAGAAGAACCAGTCGGTGCCATCCAGGAGACGCTTGGAGCGTTCAATCCATTCTGGCTTTTCGGTGTAGTTTGCGAGGACGGCGGCGCCGTAGAGGTAGATGCCGCTGGTGTAGGTGAATGAGTGATAGACGGTCTTGTGGCAGTTGTCTTCTACGCTGGCGCCGTCGTAGACGTGATAGTTGCGGTGGTCGATGAAGCCTACTTCCCACGACCAGTCCCAGATCTTGTTAGCCCAATCAAGGTACATGCTGTTGCCCGTAGCACGGGCGAGACGAGCGGCGAGCTGGAAGAAGCCGCCGTTGCTGACCGAGTTCTTGTAAGTCATGCCATTTGGGTTGTCTGGGTAGATCTGCCACAGGAGACCACCACCGCAGTTTGTCGTGTTCCAGCGGCCGGCGAGCTCGTTAAAGACATTTACGCTGATCTCGAGCCATGAGGGGAGGTTCTTGTTAGGTTGGGGAAAGTTTCGCTCGGCGGCTGATAGAACGGCTGAACCCCAGAAGAAGAGATCGTCGTTACCCTCCTCGTCGGCGTGCTCAGCGGGCATGTAGTCGTTTCCGGTGCCGAGGTTTGTAGGTCCAAGCAAGGCCTGGATAACCACATCGTTGTAGGTATAGTCTCCAGTGTAGTGGTAGTAGTCAAGCATGACTCCCCAGAGAGCGCCGGCTACCCACCAGTAGTAGGGATCTTGGAGGTCACCGAGGTCTTTGGGGACTGATGATGTGTTGCCGCTGTAGTAGGTCATGGCATCATACGCAAGAGTTCCTGCTACATTTCTGATGGAGTCTGAGGCTGTTAGTGAGATGTTCGGGAGTATTAGACGCGATGCATACCAGGATCTGTGATATCTAGTGAATTGGGGGCTGTTTCGGCGGCAGCGATGAGGGAAGCCACACTGGCTAGAGCCAAGAGCTTCATGGCGAATGTTTAAGTGGTTGTGTTGTATGTCTTCTCCAGGAAGATGTGCTGTAAGTGAGAGTGATGATGGGCCAGAGGGGTTCCTAAATATCTGTCGAAAATCGAAATCAAAGTTCCTTGCTCTGGCCAGATGATAAATAATGGCAAAGTGAGAGGCAGCTGATCTGAGTAGAGTGTGAATGAGTATTGAGTTTATGTACCATGCATGTAGGTTGAATTCAATCGCCGATAATGGTCAAATGAGAGACAAGTCAAACAAAAAAGAAAGGCTGCACCATACGGGGGCACATAAAAAATAAGATAAGAAACAAACCGAAGAGGGGCCCGTAGGATCACAGCTGTAAAAGAAAGGAATACGAGAACGCAATAAGCAGAAGCTCGATAAGATGCTTCTTTTTGGCTGGACTGGGCTAGACCAAACGTCGATATACGACGGGGGAGGAACTAGACTAGGTATATAAACAAGCATCTTGCGTACCTTGGCGGCTATGTTTTCAGACTGCAGAGAGACATACAGACAGGGAGGGATCTGAAGAATGATGCTAAGACTTGGGCTGATGAGCCTCAGACATGGAAACTGAACCGTTAAATCATGACCCCTGAAGCTCCGTTCCCCACGATTCGATGTTCTCGGCCATCAACCCCGTTGCTTGTGGCCAGTAGAACATTCGCCTGTGTTACAGAACAGACAGAAAAGGTCCGCCTGTTTCGCCTGGCCGCGCGGGTAAAGGATCGTCAATGGCTACACGGTTTATTTTTCCAGAGATCCAGGGGTAGAGATGCACTAAGTTTTTAGCTGACAGATGTCTTGGGGATGGGGATTGGTGTTGGAGTGACGAGGCTTGACGCCATGTGGATGCATACCTTTCAGTATTGCACAAAAGTACTTTTGACAAGTTGCATTGAAAATTTACCTTGCACGTAATCGTACTTCTGGCGCGTGTAAAGATCATGTCTTTTGCATTCATAAAGAGTCGAATGGGTTGTTCTGCTGCGTAACCATCAACATCCTTGTCTATCAACTTTGCATAAACGTTCCACTCCTCCACACCCCCAGCAATCTTTATTTCTGCCCAAGCAAGGGCAATTCAAGACAAGTCTGATTGACTCGGAGTGACACACTGACACAAGATCGAAAAAGGGCATGTTGAAACATGAAACACGCTGAGGCTCTCCCACCGAGAATCAATTGTTCGGCCGATCTTGACTGCAACGTTTCCCAACTGTCAGTTAAAGGGCCGTAAGAGTCTGACGGTACCTACGCCGCTTGAAAGTCGGTATCACGGAATACGGTTGATCAGGTCAGACGCGTGGAAATTTCACGGCGGCCGCCATTTTTCAGGAACGCGACGCTATTAGAGCCAGAAACAGAAAAAGCAATTCGATTGAGCCGGTGCCAAGTCTTGATTGACCCTGGCTTTCGGCCGACATGTTCAGCTTCGTATCCTTCACCCATGGCCGGTGATAACATGACAAGAGTTGTCAGTCAAGACGGCTTTGGCCAAACTCGAGGACATTCTGGACAAGAGACCTCAGAGAAGCTCAAAGCCAAGCTCCTTGTCGTGCATGTGGAGATGCATAAGGAATCTTGTCTCCTCCACATTCTCCGTGAACAAAATACGACCCCTTGGACCCAAGATTTGTTCCATGTCTCGGCGTACTCAGTGAGATGCAGCCTTCGTATGCGGATGTGAAGCGCACCGGGCATTGGCAGGAGGTAATCTTCCTTATCGAGCCTGTTAGCAGAGTGAGACAGACTTGGCTGGCTGACGCTAATTGCTTGCCCAGCCATGCCGCTGCTTGTCTTAGAATGGCTGTGTTTTGTTCGCGGCTCGCGTTGGGTGCTTTAATCAGCCGTATCGCCATTCTCAAAAGTTTTAGTAAGTTCAGTGTAAGTAATTTAGCGAGACTTTGGTAATTTTTCATCGTATAATGATGATCTCTGAAGTTATAGCATATCTTGTGGTGACTATCAGTCTAAGCAACATATGAGTATAAGAAGCCTCCAACATTCTACTACCCAGTTGAGTATTGTTTCACCTGCGTGCGGATACCAAGCCTTGTATCTTTTGAAGGCCAAAGATAAAGTGAGCTGAAATGCGGCTTAGAGTCATGTCTCTGGAAGCGCACGCCTGCCCCTTCTGTCCTCCATTTCTTGTCCCTTGCCTCCATTCCCAGTGCCGCGTAATCGCAAAGTCAACAGAATGAAAAACAACGAAAAATTTAGACGGGACATAGAGCGCCTAAGGAAATGGTAAGGGGCAGAGTTTCGAAAACATTTCTCTACAATTTCCTCTACTATGTAATACGACACGTCTGTATGGCTTCTTTCAAGCCTGTCAGTTATCACAGGATTAGAGATGTCATGAGTGAATTTATACCTTCAGAAATCAGGAGCCCTGTTGAGGCTTCTGGTCATCTGAATGAAAATAGAGTAAGAGAATTATCAATAAGCAAGTAAACAGGATTGTGCTTTCCCAAGTGATGATTCTTTTCACATGGACTGGGCCATGTCGCATATCGGCTGCGGCGTTATTTTGCGGGGCCGCCTAAAATCAGCGGCACGTTGCCCAATCCGGAAAGTCAGCAAGACTGGCAAAGCGCTGCTTTCAAGAGAGGTTATCTGGATTAAACTTGGCTTTCGGAGAATCTTGAAGTGTTGTTTCTGCCAAAGGTTTGTGAATTTTGCGTAGGCACGGCTAGCGGGTACCTGACCTGCAGCTTGTGTGACGAGTTCCCTGGGGCAGCCTGAGTGGCCAGCCTTTCACAAATCTGTCCCTGATGCAAAATTCAGAGTGTGAAAATGACCTTTGCTAAGTCTCTGCGTCTTGTAGTGTAGAGAAATATACTAGTGGCAAAGCGGGTGAGATCCCATGGTAAGTGAAGAATCAAGGTGGCGCTAATGCACATATATACCTCAAGTTCGCACCATCTTGATAACAAATCATCATCATCTGACAACGTGTCCGAGTGGTTATGGAGACAGACTTGAAACGGTCGCAAGACCCTTAGATATCTGTTGGCTTCGGCCTCGCAGGTTCGAATCCTGTCGTTGTCGTCGTTAGATCATTATTTGGTTCGTTTTACCTTTTTTTGGTACTGTGGGCTAGTGATCGGGTACAAAGGGTGCATTTGTTTGAAAGCCAGACATAAAAATCATCGGCAGCCATGAGGATTCCTTAAATGCATCAAAACTGACCTCGGAATCTTGTGTTTTGTTCAAGGAGGAAACAAACCACCAGCTTCACATTGCGGCGCAACACCCAACAGGAAAACGTGACTTGATAAGTTTGAGCTTCTGTAACTAGATTTGTGTAACAGGTATGTAGATCTCTACAGCTTCCGCCCTGCTAGCACCCGTGATGCGCGGGGAGCCGGAACACTGGACATCGGGAAAGTGGAGACATGCTGTCGGCCGTCGACGGTAGTCAACTTTCACTCGAGGAATTCCGACATGTCCAGACGAGTCAAGTTAGCTAGATTGTGCTTGATGATAAGCTGCGTGTGCTTCATATCGTGTACAGCCTCCTGCTGGGCAAACGACTTGATCACTTTGCTGGAGATGGCCTTCAGCTGTAAAACCTTTCTGGCATGCTGTTCTTGAACGAGAAAGCAGTTGCACATACAGATGAATACTTGACTTGTCTGATGAGATGCCTCTCTTGTTCTGACTTTGCTTTACCCAGTGTCATGAAAGATATGAGGCTCAAGTGAAACTTGACAAGATTTCTAGAGACCAACCAACTCCAGTTACAGCAATGCTGACTAGAAAGATAAAAGCAATCAGAAATCAATACCAAGTAAAATCTATTAAGCTTATACAACTTAAAACGCCTAATTGATCAGTATCTAAAGCAATTGCTCGCTATCCCCGGATGCTTCTACCATTGTCGTTTCGTCATCAATCGTAACTCATCATCTCATGCATTGAGCAACCCAGTCTTCACCACAGCCAACCGGCCATCAAAGTGCAGCAAGCCGTCAGAAAAGCAACCTTCCTGACGTCGATGGGCAAACTCGTACCAGCGCTATCGCTATTCGTAGCTATAGGCATTGACACGAAGTCAGTCGCATCGGCTGGCGTGTTGGATGCCGCAGTGAAAACCTGAGGATCATCAGGCAACGCAGCCATAGTCAAGACGCCCCATTGCACCTCATCGCCGGTAAAAGTCGACGTCCACTTTACTTCTGTTGGACCCGTGTGCACGCCGTCGTTGTAGCCCTTGTTGAAACTTGAGTAGCCAGAACACGTCGCCATGGCTTTGCGTTTTAGTTTACACCCCAGGTTGGCGGTGCTGTATCATGTTAGCACAGGGATTCTACCCATTACCGAAGGACATACAGTTTTGCAGAGTGAGTGCCGTGAAACCGAAGCGTTTCAGGACCTTCAACGAGGATAAATGGGAACTCGAGGGACAGATCACATTCTGGTGGGTATGTGTCGTCTGAATCTGGACAGAATATTGTGTATGTTGTTTCCCTAGCATCGATGTTCTGACACGCATTCTTGTTAATTTCTGCCGTAAACATTCGACAAAGAGACAGCTTACACTAGAGATGACACTGCCGCGCACTAAGGACCATGACTCTTCATCGTAATATGGCAGGTATATAGGCGCAGTAGTCACGGTAGGTTCCTCCTCCTCGGCAAAAGCGATGCCATTCACGGCGAGCAACACCAACCAAATCGACGTGAGGCTTAGATATGGATACATAATTGGCGGATAGCGCCCGTTGAACTGGGACGGCGCGCAGGGATAAGTGTCGTAAAAGACAAGTTGGCCAATCAAGGTACCGCGCAGAGAAGAGTCGCAGAATAACCAGACACGCGACGAAGCCCAGTGTAACCGTAGGTTGTCGGGGCAAAAGAACAGATAAAAAACAATTATTCAGAGCGAGATGACCCGGATTGAAATCATCGAGGTCATGCCTGACCTTTTAAACCTCCTTAAACTCAACCAAGAAACCAGGATGGGAGGGGCCAAAGACACGTTGCGCCCTCGGCGGAGAGTGCCAAGGTCTGGGCGGCCGAGGTCGAAGTTTGAGCCAAGAGGTGGTGATGGAAGATTTGTATCAAGACAGGGTCAGAAGAGTGAAACAGAAGACGAGAGAGGAAGAGATTTATCAATTGAAGAAAAATCATGACAATAAATGACATTCACCAGGTCATCCCCTTGGCCGATATAAAATTGTCAAATTTATCGTGACATGCCAAGACTGCCTAAACGCCGATGCCAAGACGGACGAGAGAGTGCCAAGCATGGCCCAATTTTGTAATTTATCCCGGCAGACGTCAATATTTATCTTCATGATTCTAGCCAAGATATCATCGTCGCCTCTCAACTAAACTATGGTAACACGATATTCATTCCCGTCTAATTCAAATTCCCTGCAGAATTCACCACGAGATGGGTAAAGATGGCTGCTCAACCGCCCATGGTAGCGACCATCATGATGCGGTCCATCGACGCAGTCACTGCTGCCTTTTTCTGATTCCGAAGTCTGAAGTTCAGCGTCACTTAGCGCGTAACCGCTGAAGGTTCTGCTGTGCACAGAGAGACAGGTCATGAGATACTCGTATATAAATGGCCAGGAGATGATCCGACAGAGATCTTGCTGGATCTCATCTAGTCGCCTCCTTCGAATAACATAGGCCGCCTGTGACACGACCATCCACGCGCCTTGTGCTGCATCTCTGAGATGGCTGTCGTCTTTGCGGATCCTTATGCAGCAATGACTATCGTCTATATATGGCTGCAATTCGGCGTTGAGGGATGAGACGTAAAGGTCTTCCCAGCTCTTGGGTAGACGAGGTGTCCCACTTCCATCTTCTTTGAGAGCCCTCATGACAAAGGGTAAAAGAGTTCGGGCAACAACATCCTGGTTGAGAAAGACTCTATCAAGAGCATCCTCAAGCTGATCAATGGGTTCAGTGTCATATTTCATCCTCAAGAATGCGCCTTCGAGGAGGCGTGCTCGAAAAGAACCCGTGCGTTCTACCCAGGCACGCTGCCCTCCCGTCTCGTAATAAATATCCATAAGAGGAACAAAATTGAACAACTGTGCGTCTGAATATTTTCTACGCGGAAGATGCTCTGGAAAACGAAAGACACAAACCAGGGTATGACATGTAGCGACCAAGCTGAAGGTTTGACGTTCACCCGTGTGACGCAAAACAAAGAAGACGGTCGGAGTAGCAGGACTTTCTAGAGCCCAGATCTCATCGCCTGGCCTGACGATACTATCAAGGCGACTATATCCTATTAGGTATACGGAAGGACTCAGGAAAGAACTCTTCGTCCTGATAGGAATCCTGCATCCTTGTGCTTTTGGTAAAGTGACAGGTAGTGGAGCTTCACGAATAGCCAAAATTCTTCTCAGGTTTATCGAAAGGCGCCCGGTGTTGTAATGAATACGAGCATGCAATGGGTTTAAAAGGCGATCCCTAAAACCAGACTGTGATCCTTGAAACGCACGACGAGCACCCGAATCATCTTCGTCGTGTCCAAGCCTTATGCCGTCGAAGAATGTGCGCGAAATCGACGGGGGTGCTTTGCCTGAAGGAAAAGCATTTTCCAGAGTCATCTTTTCTGCCGATCTATACACTTCGGATTCCGCAAAACGCCTCTTAAACCTGGTCATACGTGAGTTATCCAAAACATAGTTCCAAAAACTTTCTTTTCTGTAGTCGGGTACCCATGAGGGTATGCCGGCTGAGCTGGCTACACCGCGGGCCTTGTGCAGGAGGACATATTTCCCTTCGATAAAGATGCTATGGGCAATGAACCCAATAAATACATCCTGAAGAGATAGAGAGTAATTCGGCTGGAGTGTCCTCAAGCCAGAGATGGGGGGTAGAAGTCCAAAGACGCCAAAAACATGATCCCGGGCATCAGACGCTTGGCTCCCGCTGAGAAGGCTCACCACGTCAAAAAGACATTCGGCTTGGATGCTTTTCTGAGTGATATGCTCCATCCACGGGGCTTGAGTGCTTCGCCATTCAAGGGGCATATGTATACGAGTTTCGCGATTTGTATGAGGATCAGCGAAAAAGATGTCGTTTCCAACGGGCATCATGACCCGCGGGGCAAGTATTAACTCCTGCACAACCCATACTCTGCTGAAGTAGCGACGTTCAAGTAAGAACCGTAAGTTGATATGCTGCTCCAAATTGCTGATTCCTTTTTCCATGGCAAGATCTTGTATAGGGCGACGAGAAGGATATGTTCCTGGAATCGGCTTAACGATATCGGCTCCCAGCCAGAGAACGACCTGGTTACAGTTGGAGTAGATATTCCCCATTAATCGGACCTGTTCGGTCCTTTCGTTGACGTTGGCCTGGTTAATGCAAAGAGCGTCAACCCAAACCATTCTGCATCCTCTCTGGGGTCTGAGGTACTGCAGCATTGAGAAGCAGTTCTGGGTCTGTAGAAGAACGTCCCAAAAGTCACCAATGTAAATTGGCTGACAGCTGTCGATTGAAAATTATAATTAGCGCATCATATCGCGAGCAGACAAGACTCAATGAATATGCTTACAGGCTTTGGTCCCCATCTTCACCACCCCAAGAGTACGATACCGTTTCGTAATCAGGGCAGCACACCATATTGTGAGTCTCTAACTCCAAGTGCACAATTTCAGGGGGTATGTCTTTGCCGACAGGCTCCAGATAGATCAATCGAAACTGGCCCCAGTCCAAACTCTGGTATATGGGAGACTGGTTGCTTGGGGCTGAGGGCTTCGAGTGTTTCCGTGCTTCTGTCAAACCAGCCTCTGTTGGAGCTGCCCTGAGCTCGGGAGCATCGTGAATCGCTGCTCGGTGTACCTCTGGCTCACTTATCCAGGGAACAGTAGCAGGCCAGCTGAGATTGAGTTGGCCCATAGGCTTTTCAGGCGGCATTGATGGCAAAGGGCCAGAGCTGGAGGCTTTTTGTTTTAATGATGCCAGACACTCATGTGCAGATGCGCCACAGGCCTTACAGCAAGGCATTGAATCGTGCCCGAGGTAGACCTGTGGTTGCGTACATGAAGCGGCGTGCCAGCGCGTCATTTTAATGTTTGTGGCAGAGGAGGAGATGAATGAGAGATTGAGAAAATGCTAATCTATGTGCCATAGAAAGACAATCCAGATATCTCAAAGCCACAAAAACACGGCATTACAAACTCATGATAGAATGAGAGGTTTAAGAAAGAATACAGGATAATATCTGCCAGAGCCTGGTGTGGCGCAGGAGCCATAGACCCTCCAACATGCCTAACGATGTGTTCTGCGAGGCATTCTCTCAATAATTGTGTGTAGGCTGAACGAGAGGCAGTCTTGGAAGATGTTTCTTTGGTAGAGAAGAAGTAGGGTTATTCAAGCCAAGTGTAAATTCCAGTGGAGAGGAACATGACCATTGTGAATGACATGAAGCTCTTCTCAGGCAAGTCTTTGATATCACCTGAACCCCCTGTCCGTCTGCCTAAGTCAAATTTTCCTGATATGGAAATCTCCGATCTCCTCTAAGCGACCTCAAAAGTTTCTCGTACGAGAGCTAGTGGGAGAGCTTGAAGAGCTACCAGGATCTGATAGAGTAGCAGGTCTAGTCAGCCGCCACCCCCGTAGCTAGTTTGATTCACGAACTGCTTGAACATGTTTGAGTATCAATAGTCTCAACGGTCCATTCCCTTCAAAATGTCACTGATAGACGCCAAATCCCCATAGCAAAGAAGCCTCTCCCGCGGACATTTTACACCTACCGTTATATGGCCTTTCTTTGCTTTAACTCCACCATCTCAAACATGATATCTAATCGTTTCTCACTGAAAATCTCCCGTCCCTTTTTCCCCAATTTATCCCGCCCTATGGGACCCAGCTAAGCGGTACTAAGGCGGCACAGGGGTGCCGAGTAATTTCTAATTTCCCTTTTAACGCCGAAAATGAGTCTCGGCGGCGATTGAATACAGTATAGCGTCTTTGATGAAGCGGCCGAAGGATTCAGATCGTTCAATCAGACATGACCATAGTGACATTTAAAGGAAAAGGAGATCTTTCTCTTTTCTTTCTCCGAATGTTTCACGTCTATCGTCGTTTCTGGTGTTGATCATCTACATTCGTTTTTACGCCTCAACCCACACACACATTCGTTCTTTATATCGTCACTCGTTATAACAAATAATATTCAAAAATGGCTCGCTCTCTTGCTCTTCTCGTCGCTGCTGCCGCTGCCGTCGCCGCTCAGACTACCACTGTCGAGTTTCTCCTCCCTCTCTACGATCCTCAGCCTCTCGAGGGTTCCGTTGTCGCTGTCAACGGCGGCGCCACTACTCTGGCTATTCACTGCCCTGATGGCACCGACAGTTCTGAATGCGGTCTCATGGGTACTGAAACCGTCATTGGTGGACCTTCTACCATGCACCTCACCTACTCCATGCCCGCCAGTATGGATGAAGAATTCGGTGCTGTGTAAGTCCAACTCCCGGCCTATCTGCATACTCGTTACTGACACATCTGCAGGCATCAGGACTATCAGTGCAAGTTGGACCCCAAGAGGGATTGGGCTTCTTGCACTGTCGTTGTCGTTGCGACTGTTGATGATATCACCACCACCACGAGCACTGCTACAGCTCTCAGCGGTTACAAGGAGGGTCTCATCCCCATCACCGTCACCGCTGGTGTCAACAAGCTCAACGCCAACGAGGAGGATGAGGCTTCTGCCACCGCCTCCGAGCCTACTACTGTCTCCAAGCCCAAGGCCACTGACGCTGAGGCCACCGAGTCTGCTGAATCTGACGAGTCTGCCGAGTCTACCTCCTCTGCCTCTGATGCTGCTGCTACCCCTGTCGATTCGGGCAACGCTGCTGGTCCTATGGTTACCCAGAACGCTGTCTTGGCTGTTGCTGCTGTTGTTGGCGGTGCCGCTATGTTGCTGTAATTGAGACAGAGAGAGAGAGCAATAACGAGTGGTTAGCAGTAATAACGTCTACCTAATTTAATGATATAATTCGGGCCAGTCTGTGATCTCATGAAGTAACTTGGGCTTTGAAATTTCAGATGGCGATTGAATAACGGACTGCCGTCTCATCCACTCTGCATCCCGTGTTGATATAAGTTCACCATTCTTACTTCCATTTACACCAAATGATCAAGGTTTCGGTAATCGGCGCCACACTATATCTCCGTCCGTTGTGACAGCTAGTCTGCATTCATAATTAAAGAGTGTTCTAGACAAGGTGAGTGAGCAACGATGTTCCTTTTATACAGCCACCAGATGATAAGTGTATCGTCTATGCACTTACAACACCAGCAAAACTACCATCCATGCTTGAATCAAGAGAAATTGCAAAATTTTAAAACATCTTATGCAAACTGATACAACATTAGCATAGAATAATTCACCGCCTTTTTTTGGTCAGAGGGCAAGACGTAGTGATACGATGGATGTTGAGTCAAATCGTTAGCTATTAGCTGATATGCTCCCACTGAGAAAGTAGAGGAATATCAGCACCCTAGCAAATATAGCTATCGAAAGTATGTCGGATCCTCTGAAAGACCATCGTATATTGTCTGGTGTGGAGTAATCAACCTCAGTTTCGGTCCTCCCTGCCATCAAGCCAGCTTGTGCACTGTATGCACCGAATAGACTGTACAGAGTTAGCTTATATCTTCCTCTGTGGAGAGGCCATCTCACCTTCTCGTTAATGCGCTGTCTGCAATACTTGCACTTCTTGGTGTGCTTAATGATGGGCTCCGTGGCCGCAAGCTGCCACAGATGTGCAAGACCATACAGAGAGAAACCCAGCGCGATGAATGAGATCATCTGGTTAATAAATGATCTATTTTCTGTCAGTACATGAGCATATACTCTGGCAGTCTACTCACCCGTAGGCCAATACAACGGCACCATCTTCCTGCGCCTGGTGCAGAGTGTTGTAGCCCTCGGTCTTGTTGTATGTGGAGCCCGTCTTGAGAATAGCAAACTTCTCTTCCATGTTCTTGTTAAGAGGCAGTATAATCGAGACAGGTGGCATAAGCACGTCGCTGACAAAGGACTTGACCAGGTCTGTGAATGCGGATGCGAGGCTGTTGGGTGTTAGTCGCCATCATCGCCTGTGGGAGAAGTCTGCGTACATCAAACCAAAGGCAATCTTGAGGATATTATCCTGGAACGCGAAATCGACAAATCCATCCCAAAAGCGTCGAACCTGTTTGTGGCCGCGGCCTAGGAGCGACTGAGACTCTCCAGAGCCGGATTCTTCGTCTTCAAAACTTCTAGGCATGGTGTGATAGCTAGGTGACGTATTGCTGTCTTGAGGCTAGAGAGTTAAGACATCAATTAGCTACTATATGAAGACAAAGAAATATTATTTACCGAGTACGCTGGACATGAGTGAGTTGTCAGTGGGACCTTGTCTCGTTGTCACGAGCTGAGTAGCCAGTCCAAGTATGACACGAGTAACACGCGGTGAGGATCCAAATCATGAAATCGGTTGGCTTGTCGCTTGAGAGGTCAGTGACGTCATACGTGCTGAGCATGTATTCTGACGATATATACTACAATAAATCACCCAAGTGTCACAATATGAGCAGTTATTAGATAGACCAGCTATCATATTACTATCTGAGATTTACTAGATATACATACCATTCTCGTGTCTTTGGTCTTTGTATAAAAAGTAAATGAAAGAACCATTCTGTAAACAAAAGGAACGTAAAAAACACTTTGGTATCATAATCGCATCCAGTCTCCAATCAACAAAGGAAACCCAATCATCAATCTAACCATCATAAGTCTTTAGAGTCAGGTCAACTTTAGTAGCTTCCCTTGCGAGGCTTCCACTGCCTCTTCCTCTCACGTCGCATAAGACAGAGGTGAACAACCCAGTAAATAGCCGCCGCAAGCATGAGTCCAGCAGCCGCCCAAGTCAGGCCCAAAAACTTGTTTCCCAGCGACGCAGAGATGCCGACATTTTCGCCAATGTCGTTGATCTTGTCGACGCCCTTTCTTCCAGCGACGGTCACGAGAATGCTCGCAACGAGGAGGACTAACGCGGCGAGGGAGGCCAGGATGAGGTTGACGGCATTGACGCCGCGACGGGCAAAGAGGAAGAATGCGCCGAGACAGGCGAGCATGGCTAGGCCTGAGAAGCCAACGGCGATGACGTAAAGAACGAAGGTTGCGAGGAGAGCCGTGTTGAGAAGATCGATGGAATCTTGGATGTCATCGGGCCAGTTGATGTCTGTGAGGCTCAGCTCAAACGGGCCAACTGAGAGTTGATGGTCGAGCATCTCGGTAAGGTTAAAGCGTTCTACAAGGTCAGTTAGTATCTATCATCGACAAGTATAGGGCTGTACTTACTCTCAGGGGCCGAGTTGGTGCACTCAGTAACATTGTAGCCAGCACCGGGGCTCGTAGCATTGGGCTTGTACTGGCCATCGCAAGTAGCCATGACATGGATCGAGTACCACTCCGAGATACCAATAGTGTCGGCCAACTCGTCAGCAACATCGCCGGTGATTTCGTTGATTCTGCCCTGAATATCATCCTTGACCTCGTTCCACTTGTCGGTGACTCTGCCAAAGAAGCTGTCATCCTCTTCTTGGTTTTCGGTGGAAGCATCGCCGCCAATATCGAGCAGATTCTGGCCGATCATTGACGTGTTGAGCTAGAAAAAGGTTAGTATCTGAATGAGTAGTGTTTGCATCTGAACTTACCCGTGCGACAGAGTAATCCTCCATAAAGCCTTCTTTATGACCAGCAAAAAGACAGAGCATGGAGAGGATAAATGCCACCATGGATAACACCAAGGGGAATAAAACGAAGAATCTTGATAACATGACTGCGGTCTTGTACCGTGCTACTGCGCAAAAGATGTATTCTTATGATAAATCTCGTAATAGACCAAATGAACGTTTAAAGGTGTTGACTTAGGTGGTGCTGCAGCAGAATATATACCAAGTACATGGATCCTGGAAGTCATGATGCAAGCAAGCATGATTCGCGCAGGGAGATCCTTACAAAAAACCACAAAAGCCAAAAGACCAAGAGATACAACGCCAAAGAATCAGAACAAGTTTGAGTGGTAGGTCCGTGCTTCAGCGTATTCCCAACTCTGAAGATGAGCGCATCGCCGTGCAAATCATGACCCTAAACAAAGACCACATCCGAAACCGCCCCAATTAACTCCCGGGCGCTTGCGTCACTCTGTTTCTTTTCTTGGCTTGTTCAGAAAACAAGTTCTTGGTGGGGGGGCTGTTGATTGTTCCCCCTTAGCGGCTAGTGCCAGGAGTTTGAGTCAATGTCAGCCACTCGATAAGTTGGCTGACGAGGCGTGTGAAACATGGTCTTGTTCTGCTTCTGCTTAATCATCATTTTTCTATGTCTATTCGTAAAAGAGGCCTCTTCTTCTCGTATTTGTTGCGGGTATCGTTCGGTCAGTGGATCACTATATGCGTGCTAAGCAACGACGGGGATTTCACTTGGACCCTGAATATCTTCATTAGACTTTGGAGGACAAGTGGCTGAGTTTAGTAACTTGTGCCTGTAACCTCAAACTTCACTGCACGTTAGGGATTTGCATGTGAGTTGCAGAAGCCAACAACCACATTATTCCACGAGCTTCAAGTCGATACTTTCCATGCCCTTTTCTTCAGACCAACTCATTCGTTTCTGTCTATTAATCCTCTCCTTCAAAACACCAACCTTGTTATTCTGGCTAACTACCTCTGCTCCCCATCAAACAGCGGGTCATCCGCTCATCCATTCGGACGGCTTCCGTAGCTCAGTTGGTTAGAGCGTCGTACTAATACTTCATACCGAGTATCCGGTGATGCGAAGGTCTCAGGTTCAAGCCCTGGCGGGAGCAATCCCAACGCCTTCCGAATGTTTCTTTTTGCGGTTTTTGCCGTTATCTTGCAATTGGTGTTGAAGGTCGAGCAAGGCCGGTGCGACAAGACAGAGGGACCAGATTACCTTTTGCAGCTGCTAGTTGATTGAGGGAAGTTATCTTTGCTCTGCAAATTGATAATCTCACTCCATCTCCATCAGCTGCTTGGCCGTACTTCAGCAGTTTGCAAAAAGGTAGACAGGGACCAGGCCAGTAACTGATAGCTACTTTGCTACGACTACACCGTCAATTGTATTTTCTGCATGCTGTGCAATCGAGCAAGTAACCAAGGCGAACCACTCAGTTCCTCGCGCAAACAGCTTCTAACTTGGTAACATGAGACATAAAAAGATCAAGCCTTTGTTATACGCAACACAGAGTTGGAGGCACTGTAACACATCTCTCTCGGGTTCCGATTTCTCAGTCCTAGACCCTCCAATATGCGATTGTTATATTATGGCAAGACAGGTATTTAAACTCACATAAGTCTCGCGTCAAAGGTAGAAGCCTCCCGATAATAAGATCAGTCGTTTCTCAACTAGAGAGTGTCGACGGCCGTCCACGTTATCAACGACCCACGTATGACGAGTACAAAGGAAAATGTCGCACAGCTTAAACAGAGTTTAAGATATTTCAGCTTCTAGATTCTCTCTGTTAGACTAAAAGGACAAAAAGGCTCATTGTCATGAGACTATTCCTCTCTTTCTATCCACTTGAAAAACGCCCCATACTTCAGCTCTCAATCCTTGTATGAGCTGTCAACTCAAACCCATGATTAAAGCCAAGACGGGAGATGGCTCCCCAGGACTCTCTAACTTGGGGTAATAAAGATCTGTGTTGCTATTTTAAGTAATTCTATCGCCATGCCATTGCCATGACTAGGGATGCTGGGTAAGTCAAGTCGACTTTGCATGATCCTATCGAGACTTCACTTAATACATACGCTTCTTTCCTACGTCTTCTCTTTACGGATAACACCAACAAAAAAGATTCAAACGGCCCATCGGCACAGCTTCGTGACTTGGCTGAATTGACTTTGACAACCTGATTGGGTCGGATCTCCACGAAGAGGCGATTGGAGACATCCACACTCATACTCACACTGGCTGTCTCATAGCCTTTACTAACCTCAAGCACAGTACAGCATAAACGCCATCTCCAGATCGGCTCGCTGTCTAGACAAGATCCTGCCTGTCTCTGCTAGTCTTGTCGTCCTTCCCGCGGGTGGCGTAATAGACTTTTCTCATTGACTTCTCCTAGTCCGATGAGGAAACTGATAGAGGGCACTCAACGACCGATGGCGGAGCGTTGACGACTTTGGATTGACACCTGATTTCTCAGTGAATTCGTGGTTGTCCGAGTATCATTCGAGTAACTAGGCTATGAATCTCGTTCTTGTCCGTCGAGTGAAAAACCAGCGCAGATGCAGTGGTTGCGTGAGTGCGTGTACCTGCATGAGAACTCGTCTTCGATGTAGTTTCGATCTGATTCTGGTTTTTCTTCTTAAGCCGTTCTCTTCCTTCAATTCCTGTGCACCCCATCCTCTTTCTCTCTCCCTCCTCTCATCTCCTGCCATTTGCTTCCCTGCTTTCAGGACACTACACTCGTTCTTGTAGTCCAAACTCTTTCATCTCACATCTGCATTTGTCTTAGTAATATTGTATTTGAGAGAAACACTCATAATGCCTTCCTTCAACACCCTTCTTACCATGGCTGCCGCCGCAGGTACCGCCAGCGCTGCGTTCCAGGGCTTCAACTATGGCGCGACCTTTAGCGACGGCAGGGTCAAGGCCCAGGCAGACTTTGAGAACGAGTTCAGCACGGCTGCCGGCCTTGAGGGAACTGGAGGAGCTTTCACAAGCGCTCGCCTTTTCACCATGATCCAGGGCGGTACTCCTAACCAGCCCACTTCTGCCATCCCTGCTGCCATCAAGACCAAGACCACCCTTCTTTTTGGTCTCTGGGCCTCTGGCAATGGCTTCGGTAACGAGATTGCTGCTTTAAGAAACACCATCGACCAGTACTGTGGCCAGATTGACGACCTTGTTGCCGGTATCTCCGTCGGAAGTGAGGATCTCTACCGCATCTCCCCTACTGGTCTCAGGAACAACGAGAACCCCGGCCAAGGCCCTGACGTTCTCGTTGATTATATCCAGCAGACTCGCAACGCCATCAAGGGCAGTTGCCTCGAGTCTATCCCCGTTGGCCATGTCGACACTTGGACCGCCTATGCCAACGCATCCAACAGTGCTGTGATTGAGGCCTGCGACTGGCTCGGCATGGACGCCTATCCCTACTTTGAAGACACCAAGAACAACCCCATCTCCGAGGGTGCAAACCTCTTCAAGGCTGCATGGAATGAAGTCAAGGTCGTCGCAAACGGCAAGGAGATCTGGGTCACAGAGACTGGCTGGCCCATCAGCGGCAAGACATTTGGCCAAGCTATCCCCTCGACCAAGAACGCCCGCACTTACTACGAGGCCGTCGGGTGCCCCATGTTTGGAGACGTCAATGTCTGGTGGTACACGCTCCAAGATTCTGCTCCTCAAACACCCAACCCCAGCTTTGGTGTCATTGGCTCTGAGCTGACCAAGAAGCCTCTGTATGATCTCAGCTGTGGCAAGGAGAGCAAGAAGGGCACTCTCGTCGACCGTGCTGACGACCACGATGGCAGCGTCGAGCACAGCTACGTGAGCATTTCTCACGCAACTCCTGTTCCTGCTCCTTCTCCTATCCCTGGTAGCCACAGCAATGCTACCGTCCCTGTTGTTCCCGCTGGAAGTGGTACTCCTACTGCTGTTGTGCCCACTCCTTCAAGCTCCGGTACTGGTGCTGGTGCTGAGACTCCTGTGCCGGCTAACGGTGCTGAACAGCTCAACTCAATGGGCGCTGCCGCCGTCGCTGTTGTTCTCGCCGCTGCTCTCTTGTAAATTGTTAATATTTTCCCTTGTATATATATCATGTAGTCAGTAATAGGCATCTGGGCCGGGATACATATCAAGACGCTTTTGAATAGAAAAGTATTGTTAGTACATGGTTTGTCTCATGAGTCGTAGCAATGTTGTGTGATGTAGTATAGCGTGTATGCTTATCAGGAGGTTGATAAGTTTAGTTATCCTCTTTAATGAAGGGGTTGAGCATCGCAGGGAGATAGGAGTCGCGTGACCAGTTAAGGCTCAATTGTTAAGCTGAGTTTACAACAACATACTGTAAACAGAGTTTAATAAATGTCGCAATTGACAATAATTACCACAATATTTTCCAACCCTATCTAACAACTCTTGACTATTGATTGACGATCCTTTTCCATCTCCGGCGTCAACTAAAGAATCAATAGCTCTCAACTCCCTGCATAACGCTTCAGCCACGCCAAAAAAGTGGCTAGCCCACCTTGAGCCCCTCCCCCTGTCCGCTAGACTCCAGTCCCAAGAACGAGGAAATCTATCCCCAGCTTCAGCTCCGACTTCCGACTTCACAAGCTGTCCTTGACTTGACTTTTCTTCAACTTCCGCTTTTTCTTATTTTTTTTTTCTACACAGCTTCACACACTCCTTTACTCTTGATATTCATCTTCTTGTCGTCATTTTTATTCCTTCTACAATTATCCTTACCATCGAATCTGTCTTTCTTGTAAAGGACAGATATAACATCATGGCGCTCACTCGCAAGAGCGTCGTTTATTCGGCCGTCTGCCTTGCGCTTCTCGTCGGACTCGCTTTCGCAGGCCACGATCATGAGCATGTGGAGAGCGTCAGCGCTGTCAATGTCGACAACATGAGCCTCGAAGAGCTCGACACTCAACTCGAGGTAAGTCAGAAATCTTGGCCTCCCTCGACATCCCTTGCTGACACCAATTCCTCTCCAGACCTGCCCCATTGTCCAACAACTCAATGCTGCCAAACATGCTCACCATGCCGCCGCTCCCTCCTCGATAACCTCGCGCCTCTTTGCCGTTCTCTTCCCTGGCTCTCCCGCTGTCAACGCCCTCCTTGCGACCCTCTACATCTCTGGTCCTCCCAACTTCCTCCTCGCCCTTTGTCCGACCAACATTGACCCTGCCTCTTTGTCCGTCATGGTTGCCTTTGCTGTTGGAGGTCTTCTCGGTGATACTCTATTCCATCTGCTCCCAGAGATCTTTCTCGGTGAGGACCATGATGACGCTGTCAAGTTTGTGCTCGTCGAGCCAAACCGCAACCTTGTCCTTGGACTTGCTATCTTGGTAGGGTTCATGACTTTTGTCGCCATGGACAAGGGCCTGCGTATTGCTACAGGTGGTGCCGGTCATGATCACTCTCACGGACACGGTGATGCGCACGCCCATTCGCATGGTAAGGACAAGGCTGTTTCGTCCGGCGTAGACTCTGCGGATGGTGCTGTCAAGTCGCGCAAAAAGGGCGCCGAGGACAAGGGCGCCGTTGTTTCTAACGCCGTCGACAAGCCTGAGAAGGAGATCAACCCTAGCGTCAAGCTGGGCGGCTACCTGAACCTTATGTAAGTCATCCGAGTAGCAGCAGCATGAAAGCTTAGCTAACATACTCAGCGCCGACTTTACGCACAACATCACTGATGGTCTGGCCATGTCTGCCAGCTTTTACGCCTCGCCTACTATTGGAGCTACCACCACTGTTGCCGTCTTCTTCCATGAGATTCCCCACGAGGTTGGCGATTTCGCCCTGCTCATCCAATCCGGCTTCTCCAAGCGCGCTGCCATGGGTTCGCAGTTCATCACTGCTCTGGGTGCGCTGCTCGGTACTCTGATTGGTATTGCCATTCAGGAGTTTGGTAGCCCAAGCAGCGACGTTCCCATGGGTCGCAACGAGGGTATCTGGGGAACCAGCCTGGTGAGTCGCCTAGATCTATTCTTTTTCGTCTGTGACCAGTCACTAACAGACCCTAGACCTGGGGTGACATGCTTCTCCCATTCACCGCTGGTACATTCCTCTACGTTGGAACTGTCGCTGTCATCCCTGAGCTTCTCGAGACTGGCCCCAACAAGGCCCAAGAGCTCAAGAACATGCTTGTGCAGTTCACAGCCGTGGCTGTGGGCGCTGGCATTATGCTGTACATTTCGTGGCACGATTAAAGTATATGAAGCCGTTGTGTGCGATGAGAGTTGTATGGATTTCATGAGGGCGTGTTGATGTGAGCTTGTGATATCATGATTTTGTCGGGCCTCGTTCAGGTAGACGTTTCACTAACATGACCAGCGGATGCTGTTGAAATATATTTGAGATAATGCAGACTCCTGTCCTTATGGTATATGGTGAACCTATCAAGATGTCTGCTAATTTCAGACATAGAGGGTATAAAGTCACAGAACT
The DNA here is from genome assembly GCA_021655865.1 of Fusarium guadeloupense. Lineage (NCBI taxonomy): Eukaryota > Fungi > Ascomycota > Sordariomycetes > Hypocreales > Nectriaceae > Fusarium > Fusarium guadeloupense. The sequence goes on from JAJJWM010000176.1 coordinate 201,712, forward strand.
TACTAGGCACTTTAGGTTACGATCAACCTAAACTATGCTCTATGTCTTCCTCGTGAGCTCCTAGTGTCCCAAACATACCAAGTCTTCAACACCAAGAAATCATCCCTGCCGCCCTCTTCACAGGCAGCTTTTGCATCACCCTCTTTCAACCAATAAGAGCCACGCCCGGTTAGCTCAATCGGTAGAGCGTGAGACTCTTAAGAGTTCACAATCTCAAGGTTGCGGGTTCGACCCCCGCATCGGGCTGTTCCTATAATACGATTGCGAGCATTGCGAGGCTTTCTTTTTTGCATTTTTTTTTGGTGTTTTTGGTGATCTACCTGCACCTCGAGATATATGGTCTTGATGTTCCTATGTCGTGCAATTCTGTGGGTCCTGTTTCTTCAGTGGACCAATCAGATGAGAGACCGTACACTAACAAGTTGAAACTTTGGATGGCATCAACAGTATGGATGATCAAATAAAAAGGAGATAGTGTTCCGGTAAAAACTCATGGTGGTGTTATGTTTACCACATTTAGAGTCGTTGACAAATATTAACACAATGGGGGTTGTGTTGACGAGAGTCGCTGACCACGTATTTCGTCAGAAGAATGCAGTCATGACACATGTATGAACTCTTGAACTTCCATGACAACTACTGAGTCACTCCTTTTTTTACGAGAGACTCGCGATGAATGATGTAAGTAGGAACATCATCTCCGAGTATAACAAGTCAAGTGTTTTATCAAATATTGCAGTTAGCCAACAAGGAGTTGATCTGGTCTAGGGTAACAGCCATCTTACGAATACATTCACTGGGGCAATCCACACGCAAGACTTGAATAAGGTAGATACGGATACACCGAGACCGCCTCAAGCTTGCTTATCAGCGATAAAGCCTACTTATCAACAGACACTTGAGCCTCAGGTACATTAATCAGCCACGCTGATCAAGTGTTATCAGATCAAAAATTAAGCATTTTCACTCTGCAGCACATAATTACCACAAGCCAATGACAAGCCAGAGCTTAGGCCCCAAAGTGGTCCCTTGGACCCCTAAAATAGTGCGAGGGCAGGGCAGGGCAGGGCAAGCAAGCTTCATGCACAGCGGCTATATCCATGTGGATCATCAGCGGTGGAGGTTCTTTAGTGGCATGCCGGACCAAGAATCACAAGATTGGATGGATATTAATTAAAAAAAAAACATGCCGATATCTTGGCTGCAAGAGTCAGCAGGAGCTTGAAAAAAACAAACTATTGCCGTGTAATATCACCGTATGGAGCTATGCTAGTGGAGTGTCTGGTGCTTCTTCGGGATGACCCTATTGATAGTTGAAGAGCGTTCTTGATCGAGTGGGTGACAGTTAATTGCCCTCTTGAACCTAAGCAATGTCGTGATGGGGAACGGTTGGACGGCGACCTGCCTGTGCGTCTTTTAATGGCTCTTGGCTTCCAAATGAAAACAAGCTCATGTGGGGGTTACTCTTGATTTTCAGCTCCGGGGTTGGAAATCCTAGTGCCGGTACGGAGCAGGTACAAGACCTTGCAGAGGATTTGCAGTGGCGAGTGAGGTAGCATCATAGGGACCACTCTTTCAGGATTTCCCACTTTCGAGACCCCCGCCCAAAGGTGGATCGGTGTAGCAAGATTTTCAGGTCTGGTGAGCTCAAGTCCATGGAAAGTGTAAGCATCGTGAACTGACGATATCGGGGTTGAACCCGGCAGACCTCTGTGGACACAGCACAGAGATGAAGAGGCTGGAGGGGAATGAAACAAAGGGGGTAGAGGTGTGAGCCAACAACTCAGAGTTTGCCTCACCGACTTGGAAATGAAGCCGGGAGAGGGCAAAAAGGGAAGAAAAAAGAGAGAGTCTGACCGTGACCGGGAGGATGTAGCATAAGACTATTCTTGTTTGCCAGTCGTAACACCAGAGACCATGTGCTTGGGTCAATTATCGTGATGTTGATTCTTGGTGTTTTGGCTGATTAAACAAGCTCTCACAGCTCGTCGTCTGATGTGCAAGTGTGCCTGGCCGAAAGTAGAAGGCATCCAAGGGCTGCCAGCCAACCAACTGACACGCTTCTAATTTCGAGGCTGGCGGGAGACGACGGTGAAGAAGATCGTTTCGGAGACTAGCACGATCTCCAGTTTCTGTTAGTTTAGGCTCGCCTCCAACTCCAAGCAGAGCTGCACAAGAGCGGGTTAGCGGGTATACCCAGATGCATCACACCGCGTTCCACATGAAGAAAAAAAAAAAAAAAGTCCACTGGGGGCCTAAGCTTCCCCGTGTCCTTCCTCCCCGCAGTCAGTCAGATGAGATCTGCTTGACCTCGTTTTCTGTGATGGTCTGCAAGTTCCAACAGCTGCCAGAACCCAATATCTGCCTAGGTATAGCCAAGGTGACGTTTCAACAAAAAAAGAACAAAGTGGAAACATTGTGGAATAGTTACCCCAGAATGTATCCGTCGCTGCACGTCTGGTCACCAAATTCCCTCTTTGAATGTTGCAACACGGCAACACGGGCATGGTAAACCGACTCTGACGATGTCGGACCACGAGATGGCGAACGAGGTTTTTCTTGCAGCCACAATTTCCAAATCGGGACAGCTAACGCCGCCTCGACCACTCATGTCAACGGCGTGGCCGTCCAGAATCGGCCATTGGCGGCGGCATCGCGATAGTTTCTAGAGGTGGGAGGGGCAGTTGGAGAAACTGCTGCGAGGGGAAGGAGGGAGGGTCAGGGAGGACCGGGAGGACCTGGAGGACCTGGAGGACTAGGGGGTGTCACAGAGTAGGAATGGAAATGGAAGCAGAAACGAAGCCCACGATGGATGCAAAGGCCAGTCCTACCAAGACATTGGCGCGTGTACTTGAGCGATTGGAGACATGTCAGCTGTGCTGTGCCGTGTCGTGTCGTGTCGTGTCGTGAACCCCAGCTCAGGCAACGGGAGCCGGCCCATTCCCCAAGCTTATTGCTGCACGTCTGGTTCCGACAGGGATAGCGCGAGACAACGGTTCGATTGAAGCTTTTTCTGCCTTCCGGGGATCAAAGACGATGTCGGATTTGCCAGTTGAAATGGAGCCATGTTGGGCATCACGGCTTGAGCTAGTAGAGCTCTCCAGGTTCGAGAACCGGGCACACATGTCCAAACGGTTAAACTTGACGGGGCCCCGGCCACGTTAATCACAGGCCCTCATGTTTCTGAATGCGCCAGTTCGAATTTGGAGATGCCATCATGTAATAGAGATTCACAATGTTACAACTCTCTCTCCCTTTTCACATTGGTCGCCATTTTCTCCCTGGTCTTGAGACTTGCCCTCGTTCAACATGCGACATGCGACATGCGACATGCTCAAGATGCGGTGTTCGCTAGAGAGGAGACGGAAAAGCGGCAAAAGCTTGGGAGCTGAAGTGAAATGTTTACCTGGGTGTTGTTGTCTCTTCTGACCGCCGATTCACGGCTATCCCACAGGACCTATTTTGAGCTTGGTGTCAAAATGTTCATCGAGAAACATGGCAAAATGCATCACGAAACATTCTCTTTAGTTTACCCCAACCCGTATAGATCCCCCGAGAGATGGCAAAACGTGGGGAATCATGAAGTCATCAAACTCCAGTTTCTTCCCCAGTTTGTGTGAAATTTTTCCGTCATGATCGAGCATTTCCAAGCCAAGGCATGGAAGATTTAACGTTAGGCCGCGTAAGTGACGTCCACAGATCTCGATAACCCCCAACTTTGTGGAAGCATCGTTGCAGGATCGTGGAACAGCAGCTCCGGGCGGTTTTGAGGCTCTTGGAAGACGGGCCGGGTGACAGGCCAGAAATTGCTAGAACCATGCAACAGGTGCATATACTTAGAAACAAGCAAGAGACGATGGGATTGTCCGTGCCTTGCAGCCTTGCGCCTGACGTGCTTAACGAGATATGACTGTCAATCACAATGGATTTCCGATAATGCCGACCGACTGCGAAGGTCCGACATGTCACCAGTCATCAGTCACCTCTCTGGCTCTGGCTCTGGCCACCATCGTGACCGTGAGCGGCGGCTCCCGAAACCAAGCATCTCCGTCATGAGATGAACATCCCAGTTCCCGGCATCGATTGATTGTAGTGGATTGGAGATGATTACTTGCTGTCGATTCTAGTTTGGTGTTTCTGTATGGTAATGTAGATAAACAGAATGGAGTTGCTTCTGATGCCAAGAGGAATAGTGCATTACCTTAACCCAAAGTTAATTGTACGTGAGCCTCCTGCCGAGTATCGGATGTTTTATTATTAGTGTACCTTGATGTTGTTGCTGTTCCTGCCTGTGACAATCACATTCTCCAACACGGGCAGGAACAGGAACATGTTGGAGAAGGAGCAAGGGCATCAGGGTATGCATCCTGCAGTAGCGACCTGGGACCGGCGTTGGCTGACTGGGCAGACAAGGCAAGGCGCCATCCGAAAGGTCAAGGGCAACCGCCAACCAAGGTCAGTAGTCAGGCAGGACCCCTTGACTCTTTGTTCGGCACTGAGGAGAAGGAGGCCGTGCCTCCACTATCGGCGCTAGTCATGCACGATTTGTCCAACCCCGGTCGGAAGCCTGCAAAGAAAGAACTGGCCTTTCCTTCCCCACTTAATTATTTTTTCTTCTTCTAAGTCTGGAGTCAGGTACCGGTACGACAACGGAGCTTCTGGTAGTCATCGTGGATATTCTTGAGTAAGAAGAGAGGGTCTGGTGTTTCGATCTGACTCTTTTGGGACCACTCTCTGGGTGAGGGTAGATATTGCATTACAGACCTGGGGTCAGCCAGACTTTCCGACCGACCACCTGAGCTGCCTTGAATAGGAAGTTTTAGAGCAAATAATGCTTTTTCGTTGTGATCGTGTTACTTGTAGTTATCTGGTGATCGACTTACTCCAAATTCTCAGCCCTTGCTCCTGATGCTTCTCCAACTCATCTCTGTGTGTGTGATTGGAAAAAAAGTTTCTTCCCCAATCCTTCTAGAATAGGCACGTAGTGTCGATCATCCATCCATCCTTTGAGATTTTGGTGGTGTGTTGAGATTGTTCATCAGCCAGGTCGTCATCCCTTTCAACTATGGCTGAATCATCATCGTCATTCATCATGATCGTCACGTCAAGCTATCAATGAATGTCACAATTTACTCGGTATTGTCCCCCATGAATTTAACCATAACTCTGTATTGTCACAAACTTTAGCCTTCTTCGTATACACAATCTCATTACCTATTCTCAATTCCCCTCCCAAATCAAATCAAGCCATCACAAAATTACAAAAAGTCTCGACCACGATCTAGCAACGATTGTAGAACTCGCGAGACCCAGCCAGCAGAGCACGCGCTCACTGAGGGCCCACTAACTTACAGTACACACACCCCCTGGACCGGCAACGCCCTCCCCTCCACCCTTCACCCCTGCCAGCCCCTCAGCGACCTAACCAAAGTAACGGTACAGTACCGTGAGTCGCCGCATTTTTATCTAGAATAGTATATATATATATATATAACCATGGCCATGCCCTCTACTACACATTGTATCATATCGTCAGCTCAGCTATTCTCCCCAACTCAGCTTCTTTGAGACAACACAATGTCCAACCCTGCTTCGGACAACGGACCTCGGTCTACTCGACCTCGTCCTGCCAAGTCTGGCATCGAAATCAAGCTTGACCAGCACTGGAGCTCAAAGGCTTACACCTCTGGCTCAAAGGTCTCTGGCAATGTCATCATCAACACTCAGCGAGATATTGCCTTTGATGCCTTTGAGATTCTCTTCACTGGCACTGGCTACACTCGTGTTGACTTTCTCAGCCAATACTCGAGTGCAAACTACGCTGCTCGTCCTTTCATGAAGCTCCGTATGCCTCTTGGCGCTTCCGATCTCCCCCAGCCTCGTGTCTTCGAGGCTGGCCGCACTTACACCATCCCATTCAACTTTGTCGTTCCTCACCAGCTCACTCTCGGCGCCTGCAACCACCACGTCGAGCACTCTGGTATCCGCGATCATCACCTTCAGCTTCCTCCTACTATGGGTTTCTGGGAGCGCAACGACCAGTCGCCTGATATGGCTCACATCGAGTATGGCATCCGTGCCGTTGCAACCAAGGACACCAAGGAGGATGGTCGCACTTTGCCTCTGGATGGCTTCCACATGATCAAGGTTCTCCCTGCATTCCCCGAGGATGCTCCTCTTGATATCAGCCCCACGGATGAGCGTTACTGCCTCACTAAGACCAAGCCTATCCGAAAGAACCTCTTCTCGGCCAAGCAGGGTGAGCTCACCGCCACGGCTTCTCAGCCCAGCGCCATCTTCCTCTCTGGAAACTTCCTCAAGGCCAGCGGCACCAACCTTAAGATCAACCTCGAGTTCAACTCAACCTCCAAGGATGTTGCTCCTCCCAAGATCAACTCGATCAGCGCCAAGCTGCACTCGACCACCTTCTTCAGCAGCACTCCCATGAATCATCTTCCCAACCTTGGTGCCCGCATCAAGCAGACGAGCAACCCTTCGCTCACTTACTCGACCACCACACCCATCCCCATGCCCCGTGAGACTCAGGTCTCTTGGGAGCACGCCGCTCCTCTCTCGCGCCGTGATTCCGGCTACGACAGCGGCTCCTGGAACGAGAGTGAGAGCTCCGAGTCTGAGGGCAGCAAGAAGGCCAACAAGTACAACGTCCGCCGCTACGCCACCCTCGATGTCCCCTTCAATTTGCCCAACAGCGGCAGCAAGGTCTTCCTCCCAACCTTTTACTCCTGCGGCAGTGCACGTACTTATATCGTTCACCTCACCCTCTCGGTGGGATCTATGAACACCAACATCAACCTCAACGTCCCCCTCCAGGTGGCTGTTGAGGACACCTACAACCAGCCCGAGGATGACGAGCTGCCATCCTTCGAGACCGCCATCGCCGAGGCTGAGGAGGCCGATGCCGACCTCCACTTTCTGCCTCGTCTGATCCAGGTTCCTTCGGCTCGCTTCCAGGGCACCAGCACTCTCCCCGGCTACGAAGCTTCACGCATGCGACAGGTCGCAGTTGCCTAAGAGACGCCAGACTCTCAAAAACAGAAAGACTACTACAGAATATTAATGGACAGTAATGGAGGAGGATCAAAAGTTCTTATGATACCATGATTTCAGAAAGAGGAGGAAAAGAGACTTTACGACTTTGTTTTTTCTATCTTAGATTAGATGCATCATTCAGCGAGGAGTTTTAGAGATGGTTTTATTACTATACAAGCATTACCAGAGAAGGGATATACATGATTGGGACTAGACAAAAATGGAGTCAGGATAGAGATCCTACAGCGAGTTTTACTATGTATTTACAGACGTGGCACAACGCCCACTTATTTTTTTGTTCAAGAAGGAAAAAATACCAACATCTTCACAACATTATCATGGCTTCCTTGAATCACGTTGACTTTTGAGTGCAGCTTTATTTAAACCTGATGCAGCAATATGCGATTAACGTATGTTGAATTGACATTCTAGCATTGCATTGAATTACGTCGCAACAAACTTTCAAAGGCGTTGGAGAAAAATGCAAAACAACACCACTTATCGACTCACCGTCTCATGCTCGACAGGAACAAGTCGGGCACCAGACGGAGAGACCGTCGGATCATGATCCACGTGGGGTCACCGGCCGAAAGCACCCGGATCGCCACCACTAGAACACGCACATACGTATTCGACAGACTTTATGCAACATATTTTTTTTATAACTTTTTCTTTTCCACGTTATTGCCGTGGTTGGTTAGCTAGAGGGAGAAACTGGTGATTAATAAAGTGATGGCTTGTTTGATTGGTTGGAGGAGGGACGGATGTTATTGGTTCAGGGGGTTTGTAAGTCGGTGATTCAGAGGTACTATTTCAAGTATGAAGAACTTGTACATGGCCTTTGTACATGTGTGTTGAACCGAATAGTCGGGCATAATACAATTCGAGTTCATAACATTATTGAGTGTGAGTATAGCTATTGAGCAAGTCGTACGTGATAGATCTCTGTATATCTCCCAACATTCACTGTGATTAATGATTGAACAAAATGCCCGGCACAAAAGTCTGCGTAAATGAAGCAGATGATTTAAATACAATTTTAGAGCCAGTCAATTGAATGAGTGAGTATAGGTGTACGCTGTCTTGCTTGACACTTCACATTCGCCATCATTCCCAACATATAGTTAGGGCGAGACACTTCCTATATATTCGCATGAACACTATAACTTCTGCTTCTATCCAACATCATCAGCCGAATTGCATCTTTTTGACATCGGTAGAAGTAGTAATGATATGTTCGTTACAACATACATTAACAGGCTTACCAGAGTCGATGCAATGTTTGTCTCCTCTGTACCTATTATTCAGCTAGGAATGACGCACTACCAGGCTGTGATGAGGTAAATCCACAATAATCCAAACTGCATGCCACGGCCCCTGGACTTGCTCTTGTGTCTTTCTTCAAAACATAGCAGATATATAGCTAGGATCCCCTGGCTCACAAGGTCTTTATGTTCTGAGACCAAAGGGGATCAGAAATCTAATGGAGGAACAATCTTGAGTGGAACAATGATGCAGGATAGTTACTGGAACCAACGCAATATTGCAGTAAACGTTAACATCCTTCACTTCCTGCTAGCACCCGTTTGAGAGAACCATAGACCCTGGGGATTGAGAGATCGCCTCGTTCCTGCAAGGGAGATTGAGCATGGCATTGAACGAAGCTTACGTGAATGAGAAGAACGAGCAAACAAGCTTATCCCACCCTAGCTCGAGTGAAGCTATTGTTCCATGCAAATAGCTCCAGCCTCAAAGGCGGTGTCGACAAGACAATGAGTACCAGGGCCATTGTGAAGAAAGCCAGCGGTATAACAGTACTATGTAACGTGGTCGGTGTGTTATGCGGTATCTTTGAGCTAATTCGCCTTTCTACGGCTGACATGTGGTATAGACAATACGTCGAAATGTATCAGTGTAGTTCAAGTTTGCAGAATTGAACCTGATACCTTAGACAGTTGGACCCTGCACGCACAGCAATCAACATGCTTACAGTCAGCATGGCCTTTGCTTTTGAGGCTTGATATTGTCTAGATGATTAGTCGTAGCATTGTCCAGCCGTTTGGTGGCGCTGCCAAGCCTTGCTACCAGACCGTTGAGTGATGACTTGGGAATAGTAACCTCGCCCTGCTTCTAAGTAATGAGGATTGCTGTGATTCTGATTATATACCTGGGAATAAGCGATATGTATCTACCTTTAGAAAGACCGATGGACTTTCACATATTATATAAGTGAACCTACTTGCGAGACAAAGGAGACCCAGGTATAACATCCAGAAAACCAGCTTAAGCCTTGGACTGTAACTCGTGTTGCTGTCTTTAAAGTCCTAATCAATTGTCCGATAGTCGAAAGATGGAGTAGCTTGCATTAGCCGCCTCAATCACCATTCTCAAACTAAAGGCGTTAGACTAATCCTCACCATAATCATGAACAATACAAAAAACCCATGTTTGCCAGTTAATAGCTAATCCACGATACAGCAGAATTGGCAATCACCTAACAAACAAACACCGTAAATGCTAGTCAGTATAGTAGAACAATTCAATAAGACCTGAAACTATACACGCACTAGACAGAAAACCCCCGGAAATACGGCCTGAACAATATCAAGACTAAAAAAATGACCCTCGGCTCCATGAGTGGGGATCGGAATCTGGAGAAAATCGCTGCGGGAAGTGGGTGGTCTCAAGTCAAGTTTGTCTAAGTAATTATTTTTCTCCTTTTTACTATTAAGAGCTTTGAGACAAACGTATCTTTTTGCCTTTGGTGTTAAAAGGCGACAGAGACTCTCTCTCTCGCGTTGACAACAATTGACTCACTCAGTCTCATTATACTGTAAATCTTCTTACTTACACCTCTTTCTCATATATCATGGATGCTCAAGGGTTTAGAGAGGCTGCCAAGGCGGCCATTGACGAGAGTAAGTTATGATCATGAAAGTCATGGGAGTCATGATGGCCTCTATCGATTAATTTTTCCCTTCTTTTTTATTTTGCCCCTCCCCCGCACTCACGCACTCGCCCCTCACCACCAAACCCCAGCATCACCAACCTCAACTTCTCACTAACCGTCTCCAAGTCACTGATTATCATGAAAACGTCGCCTCCCACCGCGTCGTCTCAAACGTCAAACCAGGCTATATCCGCCCTCTCCTCCCCTCGGCACCCCCCAAAGACCCGGAGCCATGGAGCGCCATCCACGACGACATCTCATCCAAGATCCTCCCCGGGATAACCCACTGGGCGAACCCTCGCTTCATGGCCTTCTTCCCCTGCTCCAGCAGCTATCCCGCTGCCCTCGCAGAGATGTACTCCAACGCCT